>JAHWGI010000078.1:0-43431 GCA_029379305.1 Frankliniella fusca | reverse complement strand
GTTGTGAATAGCAGTTTTATTTACAAAGGACTCTTTAACCTAACCTGCACACACCTATGGCCGCAGCCATCTTACCTTACTCCGACTCCAAGGTCTCTACAATGCCTGCCCCTACTCTTTTTGTTTCCTTCTACCCCCACTCCAACCAGCGCCCGGCCGGCGCTCCCCTATAAATTAAACCCCCGCTCAGCTCTCGTCGCCCAGTCTTGAGCTGTCTATTGTAGAAGCCAAAGCTACCAATAAACAGACTAAGCCTGCTTTCTTCGCCTCCTTTGTCAAAACCACCAGTCACAACACTGGTGGCAGCGGTTAAAAAGGATAAGAGAAAGTTCAGGTTGTGGATTGTGCCCTTTTAGCAAATCGCTTGCCCCCTTTTTCCGTGAGGGAGGAGGAGGCTAGGGATTTGTGCTTCGATTTGCGAGTGAGTGAGCTGTGATTTGTTTTGTGTTCTCTGTATTTAGCTTTAGATTGAGTGAGAGAGTTTGCGTTTTAACTGCGGCTGTGTCCCAGACCCGCCACAGTCGGT
Organism: Frankliniella fusca; assembly: GCA_029379305.1. Lineage (NCBI taxonomy): Eukaryota > Metazoa > Arthropoda > Insecta > Thysanoptera > Thripidae > Frankliniella > Frankliniella fusca. The sequence continues at coordinate 42,905 of JAHWGI010000078.1, read as the reverse complement.
TGAGTGCGAGAAAACCTTTCTCTGCTGTGTCTTTAGACCTGCGAGATCGTGTTAGTGAAAGGAGTACCTTCCCTCATTGTGTCCTAGCACCTTTGAAGGTTGTGTGAGCGAAAGGACAGACCTTCCCTTGCTGTGTTTTTAACCTGCAAAGGCTGTGTTGTTTGTGTGTGTGTGTTAGTTGCTAGGTTACTGTTACTGTTTATTGTTGCTGACCCGCGACGGTCGTGTCCCTGACCAACCTCGCTGTGTCCTTTCTCCTGTGATTTCTCGTCTTTCTGACCCGCTAAGTCGTGTCCCTGACCCTCTTAGCCGTGTTCCTGACCCGCGTTGGTTGCGTCCTAGACCTGCCACGCCGTGTTTCTTTTAAGGGTTTCTTATCTGACCTGCTAAGTCGTGTCGCTGACCCTCCTAGCTGTGTTTGACCTGCGACAGTAGTGTCCTAGACCTACCTAGCTGTGTCCTGTCTCTCCTGTTCTATCCTGACCCGCGAAAATCGTGTCCTTGACCGACTACGCCGTGTCCCTCTTGACCAACGAAGGCCGTGTCTTTGACCAACCTCGTAGTGTCCCTCAAGGCCTGACCCGCACAGACGTGTCTCTGACCACCTGCGCCGTGTCCACCCACACGTACTCGACCGTGTCCCTGACCAGTAGAGTCGTGTCCTGCACCGAGCGCGCCCCGCACCGCTCAATGCAGACACCCACCGTGGAGGCCGAACACGTGTTCGGCGCGGTCCCGTCGGGAGAGTACGATTACTACTACTACGACGAAAAGTACGTCAACGACGTCACCTATCTCGTCCTCCCTCTCCTGCTCTCCAAAAAGCTGTGCCCTGCCAAAATAGTAGACGATCCGTCTTTCCCGGACTCTTTGCTGTGCTACGTCGACGTACTGCAGCGAGAGGTCCGCGTCTACTACAAGACGACCTTCCAGCTAGGCGCCGACTACAGCCTCACTGAGGAGCGCACTCCTGCCCGTGTCGTCCTCCTCGACCCTGCCCCGGAGGAAGACGAGCGTCTGAACCACACAACGCACGTCGTCCCCAGCCCCAAAGCGCCCTTCGAGTCTTGGAAGACTCTGGAAGAGCTGCGCAAGGAGGGTCCCGTACTAAGCAGCTTCAACGGGAAACGCCGCCGCCGCCGTCGCAGCAGCCTTGAATAGACTAGCGAGAGCTATACGCCGCTAGACACCGCCGCCGTCGTCGCCGCCGTCACCGCCGTCGTCGCCGCCGCCGTCACCACCGCCGCCGAGACCGCTGTCAAGATGTCAAGCGATCGTGGTCGCGACGCAGAAGGCCAGGACTTCGGCCAGCAGTTCAACGACGAGATGTCGGAGCAGCAGGCCCGCCGCGGGCCCGGCCGTCCCCCGTCACGTCGAGGAGCCCGTCGAGGCCGTGGCCGAGGCCGCGCCCCGGGATGGTCAGTGAGACTGCAGCCACGTAACGAGACTGCACGTCGCCCCGGACTCGATGCACAGTCCGCTGATGATGAACGCTCCGACACTGGAACAGATAGAGATTCCTATGCATCGGACCGTTCCCGCTCTCGCTCCCGCTCTCGCTCACGCTCCCGCTCTCCACACACCGAGGAGGACGGAGACAGAGAGCGACATCACGGGGCAGAAGAAGATGGAGAACGAAGAGCATCAGAAAATGTGATGCGCTGCCGGCATTGTAATCAGGACAACCACACGTCTGATTACTGCAGGGAATACAGACACAGAGACAGAAGGCTAAGCTGGCGAGATGAAGAGCGCCACGCTTACCTTCAGGGGCGTGCCCGCTATCAAATGCCCGGGCACAGGGAGAATCTTGCGCCACAGCGAGACGAACGGCCCCATGTCAGCTTTGTACAGCAGCAGGTGAAAGTCCCACCGTTCGATGGCAGCACCTGTTACTCGCTGTACCAAATGCAGTTTGGGATCATAGCGGAGGATAATGGCTGGTCCCCGCAGCAGAAACGGACCCATCTTCTACGTGGCCTCACAGGGAAAGGCCACCCAGGCGCTTGAAATCCTGACGAAACAGAAGAAAGAGATTACATTTGAAAATCTCGACACTACCCTGAAAAGGATGTTCACCATTAAGCTAACTAGAGGAGAGCTTAAGCGGCGTTTCGAACATCTGAAACAGGGAAGTGAAACCAGTGTGCGTGATTTCGCACTTGAAGTAGAGCAGGCCGGAAGGGCCTTCATGACGGCCGATGACGAGGAACACGTCCAGGAAGCAATGGTAGAAGTGTTCATTAAGGGACTGCATGACAAGAAGGCAGCCCTTGCACTCACCTACGCCACACCAGCCACCCTGGATAGCGCCGTGCATGAGTTGGAGCGTCGGCTTGATCTCCAGCTCGCCTTGGAGCCCCCACACAAGAAAGTGAGGACGCTCCAGGCAACAGAAGTTGGCAACCAAAATGTCACGGCCACAGCGGAGGACATGGTATATGGGGATGAGCCCGATGATGAGACTTTCGCAGCTCTCGTCTCCGCCCTCAATACAGTAGCTGCTGCACCCAACTCTGACGCCAACACACAGACAGGCGGCAGAGGCAGCAGGGGCGGAAGAGGCAGCCGCGGCCAGAGAGGAGGTCGCGGAGGCAGAGGATCCTCTCGAGGGTCCTATAACAATAGTGACAGAAACAATCAGAGGAAAAATGACCTCCATTGCACATACTGTGGCAAAAATAATCACACTATTGACTATTGCTACAAAAGGAAAGAGAGAGAGGGAGAGAAATCAGACATTGTCTGCTTTTACTGCAACAAAGCAGGACATAAGGCCGCTGAATGTCGAAGCAAGACGCGTGACATTGCCAATGGAACCTACCGCGGACGTGGCCCTCAAAATAATCAAGGTGGAAGCCAGCACTGGTTTCCCGCTCCCAACATGCCTCCGGACATGTATCAAGCAGCCATGGCCTGGTACAGGATGGGGCATGAGAGAGACAACCAAGGCGATCAGAGGCAACCAAAGGCCTTGTTGCCTCCTCCCCAGCCTAACCCTTCATCATCTGCACAGAGCACTGGAAACATACCGTATGTGCCATCCTCGGGAAACTAGGGGCGGCCCCGGTCGTTAGGGCGATGACCGAGGCCCAGGAGGAGGGAGAGATAATTTCCCAAGTGACTCCACATCAGCCCCAGGAAAGACTGAAAAAGGATAAGGACGCATTAAAATCGAGAAAACAGAAGAGACAAGAGGCACGAGATAAGCCTTTCAAATGTGTCCCTGAGGCAGACTGTAGAGCCTGCAATATCAACAGAATGGCACCAATTTTAAAGTGCAGAATTGAAGGCAAAGAGACTTATTCAGTGGCGGATACAGGAGCCACTATAACAGTCTTCAAAAGGACTGGCAGAGATCTGCCTCAATCAAAGCTAAGAATGAAAGGCGCAACATCACACACAGGAATACTGTTTGGCCCGGCAATGACAAGAATTACCATCAATGGTAAGGACTATAATTACCCAGTCTATGAGGCAGACATCGAAGAAAATCTCCTTGGATTTGACTTCATGGACAAATATGATGCAGTCATAAAAGTCAAAAATAAAGAAATTTATTTTGGAGACAATAAAGCCCCTTTTGAGATGGGCAACTCCAAGGAAAAGGGCAAGTTCGATAGCGGCAAGCTTTTCTATACTGTAAGAGCAGGAAAAGATCTGATATTGAAGCCATTTGTGGAAAAGGAAATCAGTACCTTTTTGGAAACTGACTTTCAGGCTGATGAGTTGGAAAGGGTTTCCAACGTGTTTCTCGCAGAAGGCCAGACCAGAACTGACTCAGGAACTAGTGGTGCTCAAGTGCTGTCAACACCTGGGCAACTGCAGGGAAAGGGTCAGGAAGGTTGCACGCTCTCTGCGGAAACAGAAACAGATTTTGAGATTTTACGGTCCCTTGTAGGCGACCATTTTGAGGTTTTTGAGACCCCGACAGAGGGCAGAATTTTTGAGGAGTTGAAAACCGGTTCTTTATTGACTGATGATTTTTCTTTTGGAAGCCAGCCAATCCACAAAATGGAATTGAATGTCAGACTTGGACTGTTCTTGAATAGTAAAGGCACAGGCCCTATCGAAAATAAGTTAACCAAGTTGCCTGCTACTGTGATCATAGAAACGGGTGTGGTCCCATGCATATCGGGTCCTTTTACAGTATCACTGACTAACTGTGGAGACAAATGTCTCAAAGTTCCCAAATATGCAATTTTAGGGGAAGTATATCTCCTTCACCCAATGGGAGACAACTACGAAATTCAAGAAGAATTTGCGGATGTAACTGAAACAGTTACCGTTAATTCCATCTCAGCATTACCAGAGGCTCCACGACCAGTGGAACATGTAATTAAACCGTTCCATGGGGTAGAGGTTGAGACAACTCCCTCTAAAGACCCCATACCTGAAGACACTCCTTTGCCAGAAGACTTGCAGAAAATGGTAGATAGATGTCAAAATCTTACCATAGAGGAAAAGAAGATGGTTGAAGATGTAATCAGGAAAAACCATGATGTGTTTGCTCCTGATAATTTCTCCTTCGGAAAATGTCCATGGTTACAATTCCGAATTGACACTGGAGACCATCCTCCAATCAAGCATAATGCAAGGCCTGTTCCGCTGCATTATAGGCAAGAAGTGTACAACACGTTTGCCAAGTATATCAAAATGGGAGCAATCAAGCCTAGTCAATCAGCCTGGGCATCGCCAATCCTTTGTGTTAAAAAGAAAACAGGGGAAATAAGAGTCTGTATAGACTACAGAGGACTCAACTCAATAACAAGAGTTCCCGCAATGCCCATACCTAGAGTAGGGAGAATTACTCCAACACATAAGTGGCAAGAAAATTTACCATAGTTTTGATCTGGCCCATGGTTATCATAATTTGGAAGTGCACCCAGACGATCAGCCCAAAACGGCCATTATTCTTCCAGACGACTTAGGCCTCCCACATCGGCAGTATGAATATACTAGGATGGGGTTTGGCCTCTCAGCAGCACCAGGAGCTTTCCAGTATGTGGCAGACAGACTTGTCACCCCAGCCAAACAGCCAGATGAAACCAATGATTTAGGCCCCACAGTAGTGGCTTATATTGACGATGTTTGCATAGCTGGAGAAACATTCCAGCAGATGCTCCAGAGGCTGCAAGCCTTCTTTAACAGAATAAGAGCGGGAGGATTCCTGCTAAAGGCCAAAAAGTGTGACCTTTTCCAGAAGGAAATTCCTTTCCTCGGTCACATTGTCTCCGAATCTGGAATCAGAACAGACGGAAGCAAAATAGAGAAAGTAGTACATTGGCCAGTTCCGGAAAACTTGAAGGAACTCAGGACCTGGTTAGGCATGGTCAATTACTATACTAAGTACATACCTCAAATGGCAACCATTGCCACCCCTCTCTATCATTTACTGAAGAAAGGGGTTGAGTATTACTGGAGTGAAGAGTGTGACCTCGCTTTCAAGAAAATTAAGGAACAGTTGACCACCGCTCCTATTCTGGGCTCTCCAGATCCTTCCAAAGGGCCTTTCACTCTTACTACAGATTGTAGTCTCACCGGGATGGGAGCTGTGCTGACTCAAGAACAGGATGGCAAGGAAGTCACCATAGCCTACTGGTCCAAGGCACTCACTGCACCGCAAAGAAATTATTGCACAACCCACAGGGAATTACTAGCCCTGGTGGAAGCAGTGAAAGCATACGACTACTACCTTGCTGGAGCGCCTTTCATAGTCAAGTCTGACCACGCAGCCCTACAGTGGCTCAAGACGTTTAAAAATCCAACTGGCAAATTGGCCAGGTGGTTAGAGCGACTCGCTCCTTACAAGTTCCAAGTGGTCTATGAAAAAGGAACCAGGATTGGCCATGCTGATGCCCTCTCAAGAAGACCGGATCGACCCTGCAGTAAAGATTGCAGAAAATGCAATATATTAGAGGAGAGAGATGAAATTGCACAAATAAACCGTCTCTCAACTCTTTCAAATGGCAGTGATAAATTCACCATACTGCATACATACGGCTCCATTCTAGAAAGTCCGGAAGATTTGCCCATAGTCCACGCAGTAAGCCATGATGGAAAATTTGGCAAAGGGCTAGCCAGGCAACTGGAGCAAGAATTCCAACTCCGAGAGGACTTCTTGAAAGAAAAAGACAGAGGATTCCCCGGCTATGTTGCCCTGCAAAGAGGAAACAGAATTATAGTGAATCTTATCACAAAATCAAGATATTTTCACAAACCAACTAGCACTGACATAGAGCAGGCTTTCCTCTTACTCCGAGACTGGCTGGAAGCCAACCACATATCAGAGTGGTGCCTGCCCTGAACTTGGATGTGGTCTGGACCAACTGGAAAGCAGCCTCCTGCTCCAGATGCTGGTAAAGGTTTTCGGTCACACTGATATGACCCTAGTGATGTATCACTATGATCCTCCACAGGAATGCCTCTATGATATTGCAGCAGAAAAGACCTGTAACATAGAATGCGGACACTGTGAGCCGATTACAGACACAGAAGATATTACAGTGAATTGGACAAGGATTGTCCCAGACGGAGTCTCCACAGAGGACATGATAAAGGAACAAAGACTAGACCAGGATATAATGCCTATCCTCGTTGCTGTGGAAGAAGGCAAACGCCCTCACCTGAATGAAATAGTAGGCCTCAGCAGCAGGACAAGGTCATTATGGCATCAATTTAATTCTCTGTGCATGGACAACAAACTCCTCCACAGAAGGTTTGAGCATCCCAGTGGGCTACCTGAAAAGGAGAGACTCCAGTTAATACTACCAAGAAAATATGTGGACAGTACAATCAAACATTACCACTCACAACTTGGTGAAGTGAACCACTTCGGTGTCGCCAAAACCCTGGGACACTTGAACAGGTTTTTCTGGTGGCCTGGAATGAGCACTGATGTAGCAGCAAAAATTTCAAAGTGCGAAAAATGTCTGAAGTACAAAGGTCCAATTAAAAAGGGTAAAGCCCCTTTAAAAATCTTCCAGGATGGAGTGCTCCATGGGCGCTGGCATGTAGACGTGTGCGACATGCCAGCCACGGCGGACGGGTACAGATATTTACTCGTAGCCATCGAAGCATTCTCCGGCTGGCCAGTAATGGTCCCGATGAAGAAACAGAATGCAGAAACTATCGCCAGGGCCCTCATCGAACATGTATTTTCGGTGTACGGCGCCCCGATCTCCATCCTCACGGACCAAGGTAGAGCGTTCGAATCAGAGCTCTTCAAGGAGATAATGGATCTCTACCAAATAAGGAAGCTGCGGACCTCAGGATATCACCCTTCTGCAAATGGAAAGGCAGAAAGATGGATTAGGACCTTAAAGAAGAATATCGCCATGCTGGTTGGCAAAGCGCAACACAGCTGGCCTGACTACGTACCATTTGTAGCACAGGCTTACCGCAGCCTCCCGCACTCCGCCCACAAATTCTCTCCGTACGAGGTCCTCTTCGGCGCCCCTATGCGGACGCCCTCCACCCTCACGCAGGGCATTCCCCCGTACTCAAGGCCGCTGGAGAGTTACCCGTACGAGGTCAGAGAAGCGCTCGCCCAAATCCACGACACCGTCAGAATGATGAATAGCCAAGCTGCAACAAAAATGAAGGAATATTATGATCGGACAGCAATGGTCCAGCCTTTCGTGGTAGGGGATAAAGTCCTTCTCTACCGAAAAGCAAGAAAATCGGGAGAATCTCTCAAATTGAAGGCGTTGTGGGAAGGACCGTTCAAAATTGTCAGCATACTGAATGACTGCAATGCGAGAATAGAGCGGGATGACCCGCCGAGGGAGAGGCTCATTGTGCACATGGACCGCCTCGCCCCATACCCGAAAACCGAAGACTCGCAAGGAGCCTGGCTTAACTTTCTAGATTTAGCATAGCTCTTGCACAAGGAGAAGGACCCCGTCATCAAGAAGGATGCCTCAAGCAGGCCAGCGAGGGCCTGGAGAAGTACCTCCGACAACGTCGCCGCAATCAACCCCCACCCCCCCCCCTTAATCGGGTTGCGGGTACGCTCAGCGCGGCATTGTTGAGGGGCCTACAGCAGGCGCGTTCGCCCTGCCGCCGCCGCCGCTCTCCCCCGGGTGCAGTATGGCACCGCAGCGCGCCGCCGCGCCCCGCGAGCATTGTTGTCGTGCACCTGCGCCGCGCCGCGCGCACCCCTGCGGCCGGCCGACGGCCTGCCCCCCTCCAGGATGCACCCCCACCCTCTCCAGGACGCGACCGAGCCGACGGGAGGAAGAGCAGCAACCACGCCGTCAGTCTGCGTTCAGCCACCGATTAGCTCGCCTCGTTCCAGACTTTAACCCGTGCTCTCGTTGTGATTTCCGTGTTGTGTGTGCGTGTCCAAGTGCTACCATGCCGATTCCAAAGGAAAAGGTGGTAGAAGTGATCGGAGAAATCCGGCTAAAGCGCCTCAGGCAGCGCTATCAAGAATTATCCGGCGGCCCCGCCCCCGAGAATCTCACTGTCGCGGACTTGGACCGTTTAATCCTGGACACATTGGTGGAACAGCCGGAGCGCCCCACCACTCCATGCATCGACCTACATCCGGAGGAGATTGACGAGGCTGCCTTGTTGGCCTCACCGCCGCAAATCATGGAGGAGCCAGTCTGCACCCCTGCACCAGTCTACGCCCCCGCACCAGTCTACGCCCCCGCACCCAAGCAGACAACAAGGGTCAAGATCACCCCTCCCATCTTGCCCGCTGTCGCGCCAGGTGACAGGAGCCCCAGGCAACCCAAGGTACGAGTGGCTAGACGCAGGGACATCCCCGATCTCTCGGCTGCTGCGCGGGGAAGACAAGCCCACAAGGGCGTCAAGAAGGACGACAAACCCAAGGACCGTATGCGCCCGCCTATAGTGCTGCGGATCGCAAAGTCGTCTCTTCCTACCACACCGCCCCGCCTGCCTAAAGTGAAGGAATGGCAGATTCCAAAGAGACAAGAGGACCGCACTAGCAACCCGCCTGCCTTTGCCACACCGCTCAGGGAGCCGGAAGCCAAACCAACCCCGTCTCACCCTGCTCCGCCAAAGCCTAGAAGGGAACGACGCCAAAGGAGGACAAGGCCCTCCCGACCACCAACCCCTCCTGCGCCGGCCCTGCCCAAGGATGACCTGGTGGTCACATTGACTTCAGGCACCACCCGGAATGTAAGGATGGAGTCTGAGCTCCCAGCATCACCCCCGACACTCCACCTACCTGACGACCAGACCGACGACCTGCAGGACCTGTTCGGCGATTTGGGTTTGGCTGACACCCAGAGTGCCCTCAACCCTTGGGCCCCTGAGTTTACTCCTGCAATCGTCCAGGCAGCCACCCCCACCACAACAACAACAGTGCCTGCATACTACACCTCTGGGTACAGCGGCCCCCTTCAACAGACCTCCCAGGCCCAGGTCCTTCCCCCTGCGAACCCCACAAGACCTGCCCCCGGAAAAGCCCCCGGCAAGAACCAGCGCTGCCCAAAATGCAGAGGAAGAAATCATGACTTCCTGAACTGTACAAGGCCGTCTAGGGTTTTCCTAGCCCACACTGAGAAAATCTTGGGTTTCTCTGTCGCCCAAAAGCAACAGAAAAAGAACTCAAACTTGCCTAGCATTACTGAAATGCTACAATTGATCCAAAAGATGGCCCCACCCCCACCTCAGTGACTTGTGAATAATGTGAAAATGTGAATGAATGATATAGTTTTAAGTAGAAAATTGAAAACTTCTGCCCTACATGTTTATTGTTAGTTGCCATGTTTTAATTTCTTTATCTAACTTTATCTAACTATTTTTACAGTTTCCAATTTTTCTATTTCTCTCAAGTTTTGAATTTTCTAATCCATACTCAGTTTAACTTGTCAAATTGTTTAGATTTCTATTTAACTTTAGTCTTGTTTAGTTTTTCTTCCTCTCCACTGTAAATACCTAATACTTGATTTGAATAATTATCTTTGTTTAAAAATGTAATCACCATTTCCTTTGTCTCTCCTAAACTTTATACTAACAGCTAAAACCCAGATAAACACGCCAACTGAACTGTGTCACTACCTGTTCTAATTGCGCTCAGTCTTAAATGTGTCCTTGACCTCTAAGACTACACAAACAAAGAAAACGCGACTGATGTGTCCTCGACCTCTAGTTCGCTAGGCAAAATTTTACGATTTCACTGTAATGTGCTGAAAACCTCTACAGATGAGTCAAACACTAACACGCAAAAATGATTCATCATCAGTGTGTATCAGAACCTCTGATGATAAATCATTAGACGGATCGGCCAAGTGTGTCTCTGACCTCTTTTGACTTCGTCAAAATAGGAGAGACAAAGCGAACTTAAAAATTTGAGAAACTAACGTTTTAAAATTCTAAAACTTTTCTTTAACGGATTCGCCTCTCAACTTTGGGAGAGAGTGGTTCTAGTAACGATTCAATTAACAAATCTAAAGAAGGAGAGAAACTAACTAAAGTTAAAAATACTTACCTCAATGGCTCAGTGTTAAATCCTCTCAGCTCCTTGGCAGCAATTCAAGTCATTCCAATCCTCTTAAAATTCTTCAGTTCAGTAATGCCAGATAACCTAAACAATAAGTAAAACAAAAATTAATTAAATGAAATTAAACTCAGAAAATTCAATCTTAAAGGCTAGACTTATCCGCTTACCTTTAAATCTTGCTATCCGAAATCCAAAGCAACTCTAACCTTTCTTGGCCAAGTTGAAAGTCCGGACTGTAACGGCTCCTGAGTCAAACTTGCTAGTCTCCGCTATCGCTTTCCAATCTAAAGGAAATTTCAAAGGCGTCAGATTAATTATTTCTACTCGCCAGAATAAAAACTAAAGTCTTACCTTTAAAGATTAAATCCTCAGTACGTCTCTTGCATTCTCAGGCCGGCTATCCCGCCAAATTCTGTTACGGGCAGTCTGGACCGCTGACGTCACACAGCTGCCTATTACAACTAGTGCTTATTGGCAGTCGGTCTCCAATGTTTACAAGCAAGATGTACTGGATGTCAACAAACGTTAAAGTAATACCTTGAGCCATAAAATCCTCTATGTGACAAGTACAGTTTTAGTTTTTACATAAATTGAATACTTCCTTAGTTTCTTCTTGAATAACTCTTGTCAGTTGCTTTGGATAAATGAAATCGTAGCTTTGGTAGAACCCTAACCTCTAGCCTGGTGAGAAGAAAACCTTTTGAAATGCTGAATCTGCATACTGAAGACAACAACGCAGATCTCGACCAACTCAACTAGAAGGACTACCAGCGAACGAACATCAACGCAGATTTCAAGTGGACAGGACCGCCAAATCAAAGTTACGTATGGTAAAATGTCAACTTAGTTAAGATACTTAGGAACGAGATGGTGTCTTAGATAGGTTTAGACAGTGGTAGGATGACACCAAGGCAACCCTTAATTCGAAAGAATTAAAGGTAGTTGTAGGACAATTAATCTGTGCAAAGCTTTTGTCTGTTTCTTATGTTACAGCCCAGCATCCACTAACCCTTTGTGATCGAGTCCCTCAAGTGGCTAACAACGGCATGTGTCAGTCCCTACTGCAGAGGGCATCTGCTAGTTTCCCCTTGACACGACGTAGTGAATGGACTTCGATCTACCCTTTATTTTAATTTTTGTTTAAAACCTGCGTTCCTGTGACCTCTGGTCTGACAAACCGAGATCAACACACGTGTGTATGGGCGTTTGGTTCTTACAGGACATCATGCGAAGAACCAAGACAACTCATCAATTTAATTTAAGATTTCCCTTCTAACTTTTTGTTCACGAATTAATTCTTTCATCGAAAAGTTTGTATAACTTCACTCAGATCTAACGTCATTCATTGCATTTGTTAAAAACTTTTTAAGCGGGCTATTTGAGACTTTTCTAAGGAGGGAGTGGTGTTGTGAATAGCAGTTTTATTTACAAAGGACTCTTTAACCTAACCTGCACACACCTATGGCCGCAGCCATCTTACCTTACTCCGACTCCAAGGTCTCTACAATGCCTGCCCCTACTCTTTTTGTTTCCTTCTACCCCCACTCCAACCAGCGCCCGGCCGGCGCTCCCCTATAAATTAAACCCCCGCTCAGCTCTCGTCGCCCAGTCTTGAGCTGTCTATTGTAGAAGCCAAAGCTACCAATAAACAGACTAAGCCTGCTTTCTTCGCCTCCTTTGTCAAAACCACCAGTCACAACAGTTCATATGCCTCTTGAAGTATCAAAAAGTTTCCTTCTTCTTATTTGCTAAGATCTACTATTAACTTCTTGTCTTGGAAATTGTAAACTTCACTAATATCCTTATGCTACAAGAGGATAAATATCACAGAAGAAAGCAGCTTCTTATGTTATGACATATGCAGCTAAACTTTATTTAAAATTCTGTATATTTTTCAAATATTTAGCAAAACACAATTTTCTTGCGGTAAAACAATATGTTTTAACTCTGCCTAGCGCAACACAATTTCCTTTTTAATTTAGCATAGCATGACACAATTATTTTAAATTTCCAGCATTACAAATATTCTTGGAGTCTTTCAGCAAAAAAAAAATGTATTTCACAAACAGAAAAATTCTAAGTTACAGTTGAACTAAATTATGATAAAAAGAACAATCAAATGTTCAAAGCCTGCTTTCTCCATAGGTAAATGGACTCTGTCTCCTTCAACTGCTGAATTAGACAAAGTTCTTCAAGGCGGCCTGCATCTATATCAGAAAGCTCTTGCCAAATTTGGAGCCGCAGCATGTCATTTACATTTGTCGAAACCATCCAGTGAACTATGCTATCCCGGCAAGTTTCCATATTTTGTTTCTTTTCTTCTATGTAAGCACTGTAAAGGTAAACAAAAGATTAGTTCGTATCAGTGACTTGTTACATCAGTTCCTTTCTTTTTCTTTCTTTCTTTCTTAATTTTACGTAGCTAAACAAAACAAGATGGGAAAAAAAAATCAAAACCGAACTATATACCACAGTTACTCATTCAATGCGGAACCCACTTGAGGATCATTTTGCCCACAAATTGTTAAAAAAACACAACAATTCAATGTAAATTATCTGTTTTCTCCTTTTTTCTGAAAAAGAATGTCAATGAAACATTGTGCGAATTTAGTTTACTGTAAGACGAGCTTTCGCAATTGTTTTGGTCGAAATCTAAGACTGCGTCTTTTAAGCTTAAAACAGATTTCTACCTTACACACCAAAGGATTTTTTTTTTTTTTAAAGTACCAGCTTGTCAGAGGGACAAAAAAAAAAATAATAATAATAATAATTAATGGCTCAATTCTGGCAGCCTTTCTTTCGGGGTATGGTATTCTATGAAGCACTCTGTTGGGGATTTGAGGAGAGAAAATGTCCGTCCCTGCCCCGGTATACCTTTACTTTTGCAGAGGTATCTTCCTATTACTATTTATCCCATCTTAAAATTGAAATGTGCATAAGCATGCATAAGCTGACCATATATAGAGGTATAGGTATATAGGGGTAGGTATATGGAAAAAAGAGGAAAGCTCAGCATACAAGCCGAAGGCTTGCCTGGCTAGTATTTGATTGATTGATTGATTGATTGATTGATTGATTGATTGATTACTCACTTGTCGTATTTATATCTTTCGTACTCCGGCACTCGGACGGGATAAATTCCTCGCTTGGCCTCTTCCCTTTCGACTTCCTTCCGAAGAGCCTCTGTGCTTTCTTTTAATTGCATGTAACTGATCCGAGCAGTGTGAAAATCTTTAAATTTCTGGCAGATTGCATCTGTCAGAGGTGCAGCTAGACCCTTGGCCAGGAGCATATCCCTCATCTCATTGCAGCTCTGGGCCATGCTTGCTCTCCGAAACGCGAGGTAGTCACTGAAAATCAATAATAAAAGCGAAATTAGAATAGTTATTGGGTGATCTCAAGATGGATTCAGGGGAGTAACCGACTTCTAGGGCCCCTTTCTATGTGCCAGTATGCCTCAGTCTATGATCCCGCACCATGGGTTGCCGACCCATTGGGGGCGTCGTGGGAGCTTCGGTTAGTCCTTGTGAGCAATACTCTCAATGTAGTCGGAAGGGCTGCAAATTTGTAAACACCGGTCTTTCCTGCAGAGCGGCAAGCCCGGCGGTGCTGCGGCCGAGCACTCCGCGTTACCCTTGGCAGGCACTGAGACGAGCGCATGGCAAGATAGGCAACCGAGTGTGCACTAATGTCTATGATGTTGCCAGCTCGGAAGGCGGTGTGGCGCTTCTAGCCCCAGTTTTGGAACGCTTCTCTGACGCATTTTTACTTAGGAGGTCAAAATTTTAATAGAGATAGTGAACACAACACGAATAGGACTCACTAATTCATGCGCCTAATCGGCGATTGCTAATTTTATTGCAATTTCTATTGCTTTTGTGAATCGCTATAGTGAATTAATGTTGCTATTGCCATGGCGGCTGGCGAGTGGTCGCAACACAGTGACAGCAAATACCACAACTCCAATGAGACAGTGAACATAGGCATGGTTACCTTTCTTCCAGATTAACTGTACATTATTTTACAAAACAACTTGGCACATGAAAAGCGCGTAATACTATATGGGTGTGACGTTGACTGCAAGCTGAGAAATTTTTTCCACAGACGCACTAAACTACTTGGTCCCAGGCACGAAAGTTTCGTTCCCGGCTTTAAACCTTTATTGCCATAGACCAAATGTTTTAATGACATCGAAAGGTTATTTTTTCCTAGGAACAAAGTCAGACGCATAGGCATCCGTCTGTTGCCAGGAAGAAAGAATTTTTACCAGTGCACAAACTTTCAACAACATAGTACACACATCTATGCTATTCTTTTAACTGGATCACACCGAGATTGAGTTCTTTCTGGTGTAGAACGCCGCATGACAAATATAAATCTTGGTCATAGAATCATACATACACGTCTATCGACTTACTCAAATGTGTGGTCACTGTTATCCTCCATAGTATTTATTTTCAGTCGACTTGTCGCTGCTCGTCTTGCTGTCAGCTCAACTGCGGACTGATGGGCTGATATGGAGAAGGAGGGAGGTGAATAAGGAGGGGTCCGTCCAAGCTCTGGTAATAAGAGCAATAGCAATACACAAGAAATGCTATTGCAGTCGAGCAATTTTAGCACAATCCAACTCCTTCTCAGTCAAATGACGGCACGGTTGATGCTGGCTCAGCACTCACTACGACTGTGCCTCGGGCCTTCCCTTGTAGCCGCCCTGGTCGCGCGGAGTGCCTTTGCTGCCCCGGAGACGTCTCCGGTACCAGTGATTGGGCAAGCAATGGCAATGAGATAGCAACTCCGCAATAGCGGTGGCCTCTAGAATACCGCGTGGGTTTAGTAGCTTACCCACGGTCGGAGAGAAAGGTGTCTGTCATCACTGGTAAAACTAAGGCGTAACATAGCGCCTTTCAAGGAGCGTACAGTCCGTATGCCCTTTTTGAAGCTTACAAGAGCTCATGCGCTTGTTTCTTCCTGTGTAAATGCATGGAGGGAATTGCCTTGAAGAGGAGTTATACGCTTCAAGAAGGGCGTAAGGTCTTCAAGCGTCGTTGTACGCTTGAAAAAGGCGTACAACTACGCTTTAGTTCTACCAGTGATCTTGTCTCAGCACACTGAAAAGTTTACGAAGCAATGCTTTGTAACCTACAAAGAAAACGCGCCCTCTGTAATTACAAAGAAAATGCTTTGTAATTACGAAATTACAAAGAAAATGCTTTGTAATTACGAAGCATGCCGGGCAATTCTTTGTAATTACGAAGCATTTTCTTTGTAATTACGAAGAAATTTTGCTTTGTAATACAAAGGCCCCGTTTTCTTCGTATTACAAAGCACTGCTTTGTAGACTTTTAACAGTGCAATGGCTATGTCTATGATGTCATGGTTAACGCCTTCATATGGGAAACGCAGCTTGTGTGAGTGTTAGTGTCTTTGCGAGTTCAGTGGTTTGGAAGTTCTGGGCATTTTTTTCCCCGCACCATGCGCCTTGTGTGTGCTCCTCAAGGAGATGAGGCGATAAGCCCGAGGGCAGCGACACTTTTGTGTATTTTCCAGTTTTGCAGTTCTTCTCTGGTCCTTCCCTCCGGTCCTTCCCTCCGGTCCTTCCCTCCGGTCCTTCCCTCCGGTCCTTCCCTCCGGTCCTTCCCTCCGGTCCTTCCATCCGGTCCTTCCATCCGGTCCTTCCCTCCGGTCCTTCCCTCCGGTCCTTCCCTCCGGTCCTTCCCTCCGGTCCTTCCCTCCGGTCCTTCCCTCCGGTCCTTCCCTTAGCCGGCCTAGGCTGGCTGGCTGGGCTTGCCATGCCCGACAGTTCAGACCCGCATTTCCTTCAGCTTTCACCTTTTCAGCTCTTCCCATCCGCATTTGCAAGCATTGGTCTGGAATTCCCGCGAGTGCTCCCGTGTTGTGCCAATTTTGTCACCAACGTTCAAGGTGCGCATGGCGTGCAATAATGAGGCTGATGATAGCTAGCAGCGTCGGGGCCAGACGTGAACACCGTCGTGCGACGGAGAGCAGCGCCAAAAGAGCGAGGGGGCCTCAACTCGGGCAAACCAGAGTAAGTTACGCAGACCCTGATAATCCATGGACAATCTTCGACAATCTTCACGAAACTCGGTACAAAAGCCTTACTTATTGCCTACATACGACCTGTCCAGTCCAGGCAGCTCGCCCGAGTTATAGGGGTGAAGAGAAGGGAGGGGGTGCCGATCCCCGGTTTAGATGGTTAAGATTTGCATTGCTGTGGTGAGCGGTCCAAAAGACTACTCTCACTGCTGATCGGATGCGATGGACTTGTCCCGGTCCGCCGAGGAAAACCATTCCCTCTTTGAATGGACGTCCTACGTTTCGCAGTGCGGGTCGTGTATGGCTAAGGCAGATCATAAAATAATTTATATTTACGCTGAGCTATTTTCATTTTTTTTTTAATTTGGATCTGAGATTTAGCTCATAAACTATGAAGACGGGAGCAAACCTTACACTTTCAAAATCACATACAATTATTATGATTATGTACTGTATGGAAATCTGCAGGTCGGTGCCTCTCCCCTAAGTTTTTCATCTCGGCAGGTCTTAGTCTCTTAGCAGGGTGCATCCTCGCCGACTGCAATATAGCAATAGCAACAGCAATGGCAATAGCAATACAGCAATATAACTTCAGCTCGCTGGGCTTTTCATTAACTTGGTACTTCATTGTAAGTTCAAGATTTTTTGGCAAAAAGTTAAGTGATATTGACAGACCGAGTTAACATAAAGTTAACAAAAAGAACACTTTTGTGAACAAAAAGTTAACTTAAGTTAACTTAAGTGCAGTAAAAGTTAACAAAAAGTACAAGAAAACTACTACTTTTTTGGACACACACAAGTTTTGAGGGAAGTTTTCGGGTAGTTTTTGGTATTACTCGGTTAAGTTTTTGTATACTTTGTAGTTTAGTTTAGTTATACTTTATCTTGACATTTTCTGATCAGAGAGTGCACTCCTGCATTGACTATATCTCAACTAAAAAAATAATGTCAAAAATTTTGCGGGGTAAAATACTTTTGGATCCTCCTTTTCTGTGTTTCTTCTTTTACTCCTTGGGGTTTCTTCCAACTTTTATATTACAGAAGACACATTAAGTTTCATTGTATTAACGTACCATAGACAAACCTTACTTGATGTGGAGTTGAACCTCGGACCTTCACGCTCGGAACCCGTCGTGCTGACCACCAGACCACAGGGACGTGACTAAGAGACATCCGTCTCGTCCCCGTCTGACTCCGAAGCCCATCCGCAGCCGGCGCGGGACCCACCCGGTAGCCGGCCGGTCGGCTTAGTCAGGGGATTAGTGACAGTGACACATCCCAGGTAGAACGGAGTAGCATCCGTGCGAAATATTACTTTCAGACTCTCAACAGATCGCTAATTTTGTACCTTGCCCAAAGGCAAGCTTGAAAACTTCAAACTTTTCTTCAGACTTTTTCATCGTTCACTGTGAAAAATATCCTCGTAAATTTACGACATTTTTCGTAATTTTGATTTACAAAATATGTCGTAAATTTACGTCAGCCGATTCTTGCTCGTCGGTCAATGCCAAGTCGATAGGGAGTGCTTGTAAATTTACAATTTCAAGAGGGTCGTGGTAATCCCGTGCGAGCCGGCGGCGCAGGGTCAAGCGCGAGGGATTTTTGTCCAGCCAGACGATCGAGAAGGCACAGAATGTTAAGAAAAGGGGGGAAATGTATTAAACGCAAAAACACAGACAATTCTTAATTGTGAAACAAACTTTGACATAACTAGGAGTAAACAATTTCTGTACAATGTGTTGAACGCAAAAGTGCTCAAAACTCTTAACTGTTAAACGAACTCAGACATAAACAAGAAATAACAATTTATTGCAAAAAATCTGTAATCATAAATTGACTTTGAAAGTGAACTTTAAGTTAGCGAAAACTTCCCGATAAGTCATGACAAAGGTATACTCATGGCTATAAGGTAGACTCAACATATAGTATACTTTCAGATAACTTTTGGTGTACTTTCCAACTTAACTCCGAAGTACACTTTGCCATGTATACCTAGAAGTAAAGTTTAAGTTAACTTCCTTCCGCCCGGGTGTCGGCAGTTTTGTCGCTACTTAGGGGACTAACTCCGAGCCTGGGCTATCTAACGTGCCGGTCCGGAGTAACTGAGGTCGGGAAGGCCCGCGCAGGTATGCGGCCGACCCAGCTTAGCTTGCGCGCGACCGACCGTTGCCCGGGCCCGTCTGTGCGAGAGAGAAAGGTCACTGTGCGAGAGAGACAGAAGGTTTTTTGGTGCGGCTCGGCAGGGCCCGGTCGCTCGGGCGCTGCGCTGCAGGCTGCAAGCCCATCGGGCGGGAACCTACGAACGTTTCAAAGTCACGCCTTGCGCATGCCTGCCCACTATGCCCGAGCGCACAGGGCTGTTGCTATGGTTTCCCTAGTAGCGGGTCTGGATCGAGTGGTCTGCAGCATTTTTTGAAAGGAGTGTGAGAGGTCACCCTTCACTTGGCCCGGCTGAACTAACCTGTACCAAATAAAATACATAGTGAAATAAGTTTAAAAGTACACGACACACAGCTAACCTGCAAATGTTAATAAATATTTCCTTACAATTCTTTCCCAATCATTGACACTGACACTAGTTGATTCTTCGTGTTCACACGTTTCATAACATGCTTCGACTCGGCCCTCGGCCGGCAAAACACAATCGTAGTGCAGCGCAGGTTCCCGGTTCCCGCCCGATCGGCTTGCAGCCTGCAGCGCAGCGCCCGAGCGATAGAGGTGCCGGAAAGTCGGGTCACGGGCCAAAATCAGACCCATGCGTTTTTAGCGCGCGGACCCGCCCGCCCAACCCAGAAATGATACTGTGAGACCTGCACGACCTGTATTAATTTGATGCGTCCTATCCAACCCAAAGTGTTACTGGGAAGGCCTATTGGGTCAGTAGCAGGTCTACTGGCCAGGCGACAGCAGGCATGGGTCGGTTGGGCCGGCCTGGGCCGGCCCGGCCCGTCCCGGTTCGCGTTGGGTCAGCCTCGCCCAGGCCAGTCTTCCCAGCCAAAGAATGATACACCTCTCCTTGTTGCTCTCGAGACATCTCCATTAGGTGCGAGAGAGAAGCTATACCATTCTGTGACGAGCTTGGGTCGAGCGGACCCGATACGGGCCGCCTTGGGTCGGTTGGGTCGGGCTCGGGCCATCTGGGCCCGCTAAATCTACAACGGGCTGGGAGAGGTCTATGCTTCGAGCCGTGGGTCGCAGAAACCAGCGATGGTCTGCTACACCCATTGCTTGGAGCGCGGGTCCGCTTGGGACCGGCACGGGTCGGTGGGTGAGGCGCAATAATAGATGCATGTTTCACGGCCCAAGCGTGGTCCAATACGCGCCTGCAACTTCGACCCGACTTTCCGGCACCTCTACCGAGCGACCGGGCCCTGCCGAGCCGCACCAAAAAACCTTCTGTCTCTCTCGCACAGTGACCTTTCTCTCTCGCACAGACGGGCCCGGGCGACGGTCGGTCGCGCGCAAGCTAAGCTGGGTCGGCCGCATAACTGCGCGGGCCTTCCCGACCTCAGTTACTCCGGACCGGCACGTTAGATAGCCCAGGCTCGGAGTTAATCCCCTAAGTAGCGACAAAACTGCCGACACGGGTTCATATGCTGAGAGGCCCGGAGTGCCGCCACCGTTTCTCCCTCCACCGTGGTATAGGATGAGCTTATTAAGGGGCCGTTCATATACCACGTGGACACTTTTTAGTCACTTTTTGCCCCCCGCCCCCCCCCCCCCCCCTTGTGGACAACCGTGGAAATGGCCCGATACCCCCCCCCCTCCCCCCCTGTCCACGAGGAAAATGGAATTTCACCTTTTTCGCTGGTTTTGACTCGCGCTACAAATTTCTTGATGTGTCGTGAAATTTTCAAATATTTCGGCATTGAAGAAGAGTTGGTGGCGTTAATATAAAACAATACTAGGTGAGTACTTTGTTATTCATTTATAACAAAAAAATAAAAAATAAAACAGAACAATTTTGTTTTTTTATGCTGGCAAGTCTTGAGTCCAGGGATTCTGGATCCATTCATGAATGTCATGAATGACAGGAAATCCGCCGTCATCCTCAAAATCATTCGGCTCTTCAAGACCTTCCATGTCGAGGTCTTCCCTCTCGATCCATGTCACCTCGACGACTTCCTCCTCTTCAACACTGCACAGGATCTCATCTCCTCTACGTTTCAGCAGCTTCTTCGGGCGGACCTTCGTTGCCTGTGACATGCGGTTTGACTGCCGCTTGTGGGCCTCAGCATTTTTCTTTGAAGAAAAATATAGTCCACATTCCTTGCAGGAGCGACCTGAACCCAAGAGAAAAGTGAGTGTGCTTATTTATATTTTAAATGATTTATATGCCGTTTTTGTGGTTGTTTATAAAAAATATATTTTACCTTCCAGCTGAGATTTGACTGAGGGACAGTACAGGTCATAGGGTAAGTCCGAGGGAAATCCATCAGCCTCGGGGCGGAGGTTCAGAGCCTGCCTCAGCCACAAAGGTGGTATTTCGTCTGTCTCTTCGTGCGACGTAGGCTCTGGCACAAGGAGACCCTTCTCTGTTCGCCGAAGTGGGAAAGGCGCCGGTATGAAACCATCTGGCAACACGTTTTTGATGTCACTGCGGGGCTCGTCGCAGCACAGCCAGTCATTGCACTTCACTATCTGTTTGGGTGTCAGAAAAAGTTTGAAATTAATAAAGAATATGCTTCAAAAACATTTAAGTTAAATATATTTCGAGTATTTCACCTGGAGAAAATACTGGCTTTCCCTCACATGTCTTTCGTACCACTCGGGACACGGCATGGGAGGTGTGTCGGTGCTCTGCTCACTAATGAACTCCGCAACAACGAAGTGGCCGTCGATAGACATCGCTCCCCATATTTCCGCTAGAACTTTGCCAGCATGTTTAAAGTTCTTTTTTTCAAGAGCAAGGTCGATGGTCTTGTTGGAACTGTTCAAGTGGGAGCCAAAGTGATCGTGCTCAAGAATGACCCCTGTTAATGCCTTACTCAATGGTGCCATTCTGCGTTCGACCCGATTGAATGCACTTCTGCCAGGTGCGTTAGTGAAAATGAAAATGGCATCCAGACGGTACCGGCGAAAGTTCTCAATGGCGTTTGCTATAACCTTCGAATATCGGGGGTTTTCGTCCGGTCCACCATCCACAGACAATACAAAAACCGGCTCTACTTCACCGTCAACTGCGAAAAAAGGAAAAACATTTTTTTAAGAGAGTGTACGGGCTAAAAAATCGGTCTCCTTTCATATTACTAACCTTTAGTTATGTCATTAAACTCATCGAGTTCAAGTATCCGGCGCAGATCATCAGCATGGGACTCAGCATTGGAGGGGTTGTGCTTGGCACTTCGAATCCCAATGTAAGTGGGGCCAGAATAGGTGACACTAGCTGGTGAGCCATCCACTTTCTTGTCATTAATCACAATCCCTGCAATGACACTTGGGACCAGTTTGTGCCGTTCACCAACGACGAAATCGTGATCCGGCAGCATGACACGGTACTCGGTGTGCATCAGGATAGGCGCTTGCTTCGTAGCTGCGGTGATCCCCAGAGGCACTCGAGCCTTGTCGTCCTGCGAGAGGAAACACACCTGCCGAGGCCCCAGCACGGATGCCACAGCCTCTACGGACGATCTGGAACGAAAAAAAAACAAAAAAAAACATACAAGTAAAGTAAAAAGACTCATAGACGTTCGTGATATGGTCGCCAATGACACAAAAAATGTAGTGCGGTCACACATTTCGTACCGAGCTGTTGCTGTGCAAAATTTCCCGTCCTGATGACCTCTGTGCAAATCAGCTTGGGGTCGACTTAGCTTGACAGGCACCGTGCTGACATGGCGTCGCCCTTCCACGGTGCGCTAATCACGCGGTAGTAATCGTAAGTAAGTCGCTGAACGAGATAGGGTGTACCCCAATGCTTCAAGTTTCTCATGCAGGGCGTCCGAAGTCTGTACAGAGCGAATACTCTCGGACCGCCGTCGTGCGTCCGCCCCACTTCCAGCTATTGCAATGACGGTGATAGCTTTTAGGATTCCTGGCTGTTCTTCCTCCAGGCGAGGACGCCCTGGTGCCCCGTGAACCTAGAACGCAGGGCGAAAATATATAATAGAATGTGCACCACATAGGTTAATTCAAACGTTTGAATAAGATTATTTACTCTCAAAGTTCTCTTCAGTGAAGGATTGTCGCGAATAAGTCGCTGTAACTGTTCCCTACGCTGCCTGCGGTATTTTCTTTCTAAAACTGTCTTTTTCCAACGACGTTTAAGGGCAAACTTGACCTTGCTTAGTTTTTTCTTGATGGCTGTAACGGTTTTGTCACCTCCTTCTAGCAGCCCAGCATCTCTAGCCAACAGTGCAGTGTTGAGTTCACTCTCAGTAACAGAAACTTCTCTTTTTAGCTGCCCTTGCCGCGGTCCAGATGCAACTCCAGGATCGTCAGCGTCACTTTCATCTGAGCTGATCACAATTCGAGACAGAGTCCTTTTCCGTCCAGAGGTTGGGCCCTCGTCATCAAGTGCACCTGAGAAAATAGAATTGAATTAGTTTTAACAACCTACATTCTCCCGCTGACGTAGTCCTCTAGAGGTTGCCGTTAACGCTGCCCGGACCCGCCCGGACCCGCCCGGCCTCGCCCGGCCTCGCCCGGCCTCGCCCGGCCTCGCCCGGCCTCGCCCGGCCCCGCCCGGCCCCGCCCGGCCCCGCCCGGCCCCGCCCAGCCCCGCCACCGGACCCCGTCTTCTCCATCCTGGAGCTTGAACGGGCTCGCCCGCTGTCGAGATCTTGTTGAGGGTGCCGTCGACGCCCCGCCTGCCCCCGCCCGTCCCCGCCCGCCCGGCGCCCCCGTCGTGAACCTTGAACGGGCTCGGCCACTGCCGAGGTCTACTGGAGGTTCCCGTCGACGCGGCGCCCA
Organism: Frankliniella fusca; assembly: GCA_029379305.1. Taxonomy (NCBI): domain Eukaryota; kingdom Metazoa; phylum Arthropoda; class Insecta; order Thysanoptera; family Thripidae; genus Frankliniella; species Frankliniella fusca. The sequence continues at coordinate 19,459 of JAHWGI010000078.1, read as the reverse complement.
GCTCGCCCCCGTCCGCCCCCGCCTGGCCCTCCCGGCCCCGGCGGCGCCCCCGTCGTGAACCTTGAACGGACTCGGCCACTGCCGAGGTCTTCTGGAGGTTCCCGTCGACGCGGCGCCCAGCTCGGCCCCATCCGCCCCCGCCCGTCCCCGCCTGGCCCCGCCTGGCCCGCCCGGCCCCGCCCGGCTCCGCCCGGCGCCCCCGTCGTGAACCTTGAACGGCCTCGGCCACTGCCGAGGTCTTCTGGAGGTTCCCGTCGACGCGGCCTCCAGCTCGGCCCCGCCCGCCCCCGCCCGGCCCCGCCCGGCCCCGCCCGGCGCCCCCGTCGTGTACCATGTACGGGCTCGGCCACTGCCGGGGTCGTCTTGAGGTTCCCGTCAACGCCGCGTCGAGCCCCCCCGTCGCCTTCATCCTGGTGCTTGCTTGAACTAGCTATCAGCCGCTGTTGTCGTCCTCGCGAGGTCCGCGACCGCCCGTGCTCGCTCAGCACCAGTACGGGCTATGCAACTTTAAGGGGGAGGGTAATACCTGTGTCATCCTCTATTTGATCTCCGGAACCTGCATTCACCGTCACCGATTTCTGGGGGACTTCACCTGACACTTCACCAGGCGCCGAACTCTGAGGGCCACTGTCACCACTACCACCACTGCGTCTGTTGCTCGAGTGTGCCTTACAACAGCATCAGAACAAGAAAGAAATGTCACACATTCACACACATTCAACCATGCACGGGAAAGCGCGGCGTTTAGAAAAAGAGGTTAGGTTCAGACAGCCACGAATAAATGTGCTCTACAAACATGAACAGCAATATACCGTGAAAAAAGGAGACGCTTTAAAAAGTAAATGAGAACCCACATCACCAGGGCAGGCAAAAATGGTCGTTTTTCAAGGAAGCAAGATTTTAAATGAGCGTAAAACACCACTAGCAAAGCAAACACTGAACGGATTATTGAAAATCAAGCTCAAAATGTTGTTTACCTTTATAAAATAGCTGAGGAAGGCTGAGTTTGTCTTTGTCGCCTTGATGTTCAACTCTTCTATTTTCGCTAAAACTCTTGCTTGCACGTCCACTTTCTGTCCGTCGTCCCCTGTCCGTTTCAATTCTTTCCAGCACTCATTGCAATTTGCCTGAATCATCCGGGGCTTCAAAGACGATGCGTAGCACTTCTTGAACGCTTCATACAGTTGTTCGTACGACATTTTTACATGATATACATTTACACAAATAAAAACGATACGTAGAGTCGGCCGCACCGCGAACACAAACACAAGTTTACGCCTGTCTGTCTTCCGCGCGCCGCTGGCTCGCCTCCTGGCTGCTCCTGGCTCGGCCGCCTCCCCCCACCTCTCGCCTACTCACGCCAGCGCTGCGCCGCTGCGCTCGGCGCGCGGCGATACTTCGAGAGGCTAGCAGACAGCTCAGCTCCAGTCTAGCCCGCTGTTTTGCGTAAAATCCTCGTGGACAGGGCGCTACACCCCCCCTCCCCCTCATGGACATTCGTGGACTTTTCTGCCACCCCCCCCCCTCCCCCCAAAGTGTCCACGTGGTATATGAACGGCCCCTAAGAAATATTTTTCAATAAATATTATTTTTTAAATGCAAATTACAGTTTATAGATTTATTTATCAATTATTTTCTAGTGATCAGTGCAAGCACGATTTCAAATAAGAATTGTTGGGCGTTGGGCGTCACTCCTCTCCCACATGCGGTCTCAGTTAGAATAACAGGGCAAGATGCATTTCCTAGAAGTCTTCAAACTTATATGCGGCTGACATTTAGACTATAGACTCGCCCCCTTCTATTTGTAGCTTAGGAATACCAGTCTATTTTTAAAATTTAATATTTTCAAAAAGATGATGTAGGGGAGGGGCGGCCTGTGGGCTAGCCCTCAGGGTCGTGGTGGTAGACTGTCTTCTCGCGATCCTCCCTGATGGAAAGTTAGGATGGATAGGGGAGAGCACGAGGATTTCAATTCTTCAATAAAAATGGCAATGTGAAGCCATCCTAAGGAGTGAATTTTTTTTGCCAGACATGGGGTGGTTATTTGCAACGATAGCAGACGACCGGGCGCTGTGGCGAACAAAAAATGAACTCCTCAGGATGGCTTCAAATTGCCATTTTTATTGAAGAATTGAAATCCTCGTTCTCTACCCTTTCCAAAAATGTATGGGTTTGTATATTTTCGGGAGTTTGGGTGCGAGGGCGCCGTGCGCCCAGTCTCACGCTCACTCTCACTTCACGTGAGCGCTCACGCTGGCTTAACTTTACACGCCCCTGGGCGACCATGGCCGCGGCCTCCAGGCGGGCGGCGGTAAGGTAGGCAGCGGCCTCCTCGACCTCCTCGGCAAGACGGGCAGCTGCAGCAACGGCGAAGTCGTCGTCGGCGTCCTCGTCCTGTGCCATCTGCAGGTGGAAAGAAAGCACGGTGGCGCAGGAGGCAGGAGCGACTCGCGGGTGGGAACGCCGGGCCGGGATGGACGACGAAGACGGGGCCGGAGACGAAGAGAGCGGAGGCGGCTGGGGGGCGGACAGGCACACAGTGAGCCACTCGAGGAGGGCGTCAAAGTAGCAGCCGGGCAATTATGAGATGGACACGACATCGACGGTCAAGACGGCGCGGGCCAAGCACTGACGGCAGGCTGCGGTGCTGGTCGGGGGTCTGCTGGGCACTGCTGGGGCTGGCAAGGGCCGCGCCGGCACGACCACCACGGCTCCGCGGAGAAGAGGCGCGGAGCTGCCCCATCATCCTGGCAATCCACGGGGCCCGAATCCGTGACTGGGCCCACGACCACGTCCAGCGCTGCCCACCAGGATATCCCTGGAGGAGGGCCCTCGACTCTGACTTGGGCCGGCGCGACGTCGGGTGCCCCTACCACACCTTCACAGTTTCCCTACGTCAGCCCTTCAGACATGTTTAAGGGTTGTTTTTTGGGGGAGGGAGGGGATAAGCTAGGGATAAGTGTAGATAAAATACAGGGTGATTCATTGCGGTGGGAAGGGGAGGCGCACCCAGCGTGCGAGAGGCAAAAACAAGCGTCGCGGGAGGGAAGTCGGCGCTACTCCATGCGCGAGTCGAATGGGTGGCCTACCTTCAACACCTACCCACGTCACTGAATCGCCCTGTAGATCAAATTGACTGTTGAAATTAAATTGCTCCAGTAAAAATGAGAGAACATGTCAAAAAATTCTGCTGTTATTAATTCAAGGTATTATTTCCGAGTTACTAGAGTGAATCAACAAGAAAGTCCATAAAGTAGTACTTTGCTTGCTTACTTTGGTTTGGCCACCTCCAGCGCCGCACAGCACGCGGACAGCGGACAGTCCGGCGTGATCAGTGGCCTTTGCTAGTCGTCAGCTGCACCATCTTCTTGCAACTATCATGGAGTACGAGGCGAACAAGTAAGTTGACTGATTTGATGGGCTGTGCTGTGTTCAGCCATTTAACGCGACGGCTTTAATAGTGTGGTTCTTTCATTTTGATGACACATTTCCTCCAGTGCAATAGAGTTTCTGAACCCACTCGGGCACCGAATCAAAAGCAGCATGTCAGACTAATCGAGTAAACCGAAACACCTGTCTGCTAGAGTTTTTCCTGACTAGTATGAATTTACTATCAGTTTCGAAATTTTAATCAAAGTTAACGTGCACACTGCATGAAAAGAAGCCGAGAAGCAGACAACGTAGAGGGTTCTTTGCTGTTCATGGGTAGTACTGATATATTACTTTTGGGTTTCAATCATAGCCAAATTTAATACCCTGCTAATTTGTTTTTTACGAATAAGTGCTGTAACATAATTGCCATGTTGTATAGCCACATTGGCGTATTGCCGTATGTTGTATTGCCACATTGGCGTATTGCCGCATGTTGTATTGCCACATTGGCGTATTGCCGCATGTTGTATTGCCACATTGGCGTATTGCCGTGTTGTATTGCCACATTGGCGTATTGCCGTATTGTTCTTTTGCCATATCGTTTTCGTACTGCTCCATTGCTTTTTCTTATAAACATTAATCAACAGTGAAAATTTAAACTTTTTGACGTGAGACACACTTGTCTTCACGCTCTCGCGGGAATGACCAAGCTAGCGCCTGCAGGCAGGCAACACAACGTACCGACGCGTCTCATCTTGCCTATCCTCCACTCAGCAGGGGCTCATCTCATACTCTCGCAGACAACAAGATCACGGCATTCTTGCGGGCAAGGTTATTTATGCTTCCCTGCCCTTTTGCAGTGCGTTCCTCCAGACCAGGAGGCAGCAGATGAACGATGCAGAAGACGAGATTAGGGCTAATCTTCTGTCGAAGGGAGTCCCTGGCGCCCTAGCGGGCGCAGTAGTACAAAAAGTGGCGGACTTCCACTTCACCCGCTACCGTTATATGGAGATGCGGGAGAGGGTGCGCGAACGCGAATACCGCGTCAGGAAAGCGGCGGCTGCAGCGGGACTGATTCTTAGCCAGCCTCCCACTGGCTCCACTGGTCTTTATCAATTTAACCTGTAAGTAAAAAAAGTTTTTAGCAGATGTCCTTGCGAGAATGGCAGTACTTCGCGATAACATCAATGATCCAAGAAGAGCCGTGACCGTTTTCGTGCTAACTTGAGAGAATTTGGCTCGTTTATGTCACTGAAACTTAAGCAACTGGTATCACTTGGCACTGTCTGCTTGTTAAAGGGGGGGGGGGGGGGAAGGTCAATTTTTATTTTTGTACAAAATTGCAGGTGTACCTTACAAGTGTGGGTGATTTCTTGCTTTAAGAAATTACAAATGTGACAGTATTGTGTTTGGGAAGTTAAGTTTGGCCGAGAATAAAACACGAAAAGGTACGCCGGCCGGACCCCTTTCGACGCGTTCATCTCACAGTATTTCCTGCGTTCAGCAGCGCTTAGTCTGAGCTTCTCGTCGTTGCTTTCGCGTCCACTTTTCGACTACTTTGGGTTTCTTTCCGCGTTCTTTCCGCGCTACCGACACGAATAAAACACAAAAAGAACTCGAAATGAAGACGTGTTTGCAGCCACTTGCAGTTCTTTAAAACACAGCTCTTCGCCCGTCAATGAGCTGGAGAGAGGGCGGAGGGAACACCGAAAGTAGCGCTCGTCGGTCGCCAGGGCCAGGCCGGCCAGGACGCTAGCGGCGCGGAGCCGAGCGAGGCTAGAGGATGGAAAATTCACCGGTCGGCTCTCGCCGACCTGCTCTCCACGACTGAGACTGCCCTCTTCCGGTCAGTGACGCACACTGCGTCCGGCCCAGCAGTCTCGTCCGGTATCTCACCATCGCGCGAGACCTTGATTTTACTTAAAGTTGTTTTAATGCCTGGGAGAAAGAGAAATGGTTTTACCTCCACAATTCGGAGACTTTTACCCGCACTTCTCGGACCGAACCTAGTACGCCCCTGGGCCAGCGGCGACGTGCATCGCATGCTCGAGGTCCTTGGCGCGGAGCAGCCCCGCGCGCCGCCGAGGTGGCGTCCTCGGTGTCGCCTACCTCGAAGTTCACGTCCGCCACGCAGGCAGTCCGCCACCAGCCGCGACCCACCGACGCTCCCGCCCCGCCGCGCCCCTTCCCCCTGCCCCGTCCACGCCCTGCCCCCGCCCCGGCGCGCCCCCGCCCCCTTGCGTAACTCCTGTGCTCGGAAACAACACCCTCGGAGGAGCAGGCCGGCGGCGACCTGCGCCGGGTACTCGGGGGCCTTGGCGCGGAGCAGCCCCGCGCCCGCGCGCCGGCGAGGTGGCGTCCTCAGTGTCGCCTAGGTCGACGCTTACGTCCCCCATGCAGGCAGGCACGCGGGCCGCCACCGGCCGCGACTCGCCGACGCCCCGCCCCGCCCCGGCGTGTCCCCTTGCATGCCTCCTGTGCTCGGAAACAACCCGAAACAACACTATCAGAGGCGCGGGCCGGCGGCGACCTGCGCCGAGTGCTCGGGGGCCTTGGCGCGGAGCAGCCCCGCGCGCCGGCGAGGCGGCGCGGCGTCCTCAGTGTCGCCTACGTCGACGCTCACGTCCCCCTTGCAGGCAGGCACGTGGGTCGCCACCGGCCACGACTCGCCGACGCCCCGCCCCGGCGTGCCCCGAGGTGACATCCTCGGTGTCGCCTACCTCTAGGCCCACGTCCGCTAAGCCACTTGGTCGTGAGCCGGCTGCTGGCCATGTGTTTTCCCTTACACCGGCTAACTTGTCGAGCACCTGCGTTTTTAGCTGCCCATTTGATCACGGCGTACGCTATCTCCCTCCCCCCCCTCTCGGGCCCGATCCCTTTTACCATTCCTCATTTTCAACGAACTGATACACTTATTCGGTATTTAGTTTGTTCTTACCTGTTGCGATAACTCGGGCGTTGAAGGGTTGTCCTTCCCAGAGAACCCGGCGAACCTGTCCGGGAAGTATACATGGCATGGTGTTGTCCGGGATCACGTCGGTCTTGAGCACGACATTCACCGATCTTGGCTCGGCCAACCAAAAGACCAGGCAGTACTTTTCTCGAGCCATTGATTACTCTTACGAACCACTACTAAAGCTAACTCCGGCCACCACGTCTTCCCTTGCCCTCACTTGCCTTCCGCGACGTCGCGACACAAGTAGAAACAGTGAACTGCAGGGCTGCTTGGAACCGGCGCATTCGCGTGGATTCTACTACACAAATACACAAACACAAACTAATAACGCGAGGGAGAGAGACAGAAATACAACTACCAACTACGAAAGAAAAAAATAATCGACGTGATTAAAAGTTAGCGACTGTTTAAACCACAAGCTTAATTCAAATGAAGTTTACAAATATAACTGAATAAAACGGTGCAAATCATTCAGCTTTGTTGCCGCGCTGAGGCCAGCCATTTCAAAGCGCTGCAGTATTGTTGTTGCCGACTATGGGGCCGGCCTGGGCCGCCCGAGCCGGCCCGAGCCAGCCGGCCCAGATTACTCGGCGCACGCGCACGGTGGTCTGGTTGTGTGAGGTTAGTGTCGACGCATGAGCGAGTTGTGCGTTGTGCCGACGAAAATGTTCTTTGTGGTTGGTGTGCATATCTTGCGGTATTCCTTCCGATAATGAACCCTCCAGAGGGCAGGTTTGACAAAAATTCTTCGTCTAGCAGGTAAGTCTGAAAGAACGCCTAGACTCCTCCGTTGTTGTGCATTTCCTAAGTAAGTGCCGTATTTCTTATTCCGCTGTTTCATTAACAGTGAATCCAGTGACGACGAGATTTGTGACATACATGATAGTTTTTCAAATCCAGTGAATTCTTACTCCAGTGGATTTACGAGTGGCATTACTTTTAGTGCTTTAGAACTGGGTATTGTCAATTTTGATGAACACTCAGATGATACTTCTTTGCCCTGGGACACTTCTGGTTGTGATGGCCCTCAATGGGAACCCACTCCTATTACTTGTCCTACTGGAACAGGTATGAGTCTTTGTTTCATCCCATTCACCAATTCTGGCATTTATTCAGATTTGCTCATCGTGAATTTGTTTTATTTTCTGTTATAGATTCAAGTTTTTCCAACCCGCAATCTTTTACATCTCCCACAGAAACACCCTGTTCATCTAAATCACTTCAAACTAAGAGAAATAACAATTTGGGTGTGATTCAAGTGATTTCTCCCACACATTCAGGTATTACTATCAGCCGTAAATAGTCTTGTCATTTGTTGATTAGATTTGTTATTCTTATTTCTTGTTCCCATTTGTTATTTCTATTTGTTATTTATATTTGTTATATATTAATTTATTTTACAGTAGACACCATTGAAAGTTGTCGCACACTAGAGAAGACACTGCCCTCAGTGCCTAAAGTCTATCCAAAAGAGGACGCCCCTCGCCAAGATGCATGTTGGGGAGAACAAGTCACCAACACAAGTCTTGATGAAGCCATCGCTGAGACTCCTGAAGTTTACATTTCAACAACCTCTAAACATGAAGAAGGTAAACACTTTTTAGCAGATGATACCTTTACTTCTTTACTTTCAGAACAGTACAAGACACCAAGGTGTCAGCTAGCTTGTACTCTCGAGTCCAGAAACCAATCGCGTAACCTTACAATAATATAGCGCGGCGCTGCCAGGGGGGGCTATGGCTGCCTGACGCGCAGTCTGCGCGGAACAATGACACCTCCGCCCCGCGCCCAGCGTGTAACAACACTTACAGCCCCTCCGCTGCTGGCGTCGTTTACATAGTTTGCGTTCTCACAACAAATTGTCGCACAAAGCGCACCCCATAGCCTCTTTCGGTATCATCTGCTTTCAATACCAATCTTGATTGAAATTTTTGATCTAATTTTAATCTTGTCGTCGAACTGAAAGTAATCTATTCTTTCTATTATTTTTTTTTAAATTAACAAACTGGCCTGTGTGTGCGTGAGGGGTGGGGATTTGGGAAGGAGGAGGGGGGGGGGTGTAACCGTCGACGGTGCAATAGCAAAGTCTATACGCTTGTGATTTGATGAGATAAATCAACGCATCTTCGGTCGGTCTCGCGCAGTGTTGCCAGATGCCGAGCGCGTCGAGTCGCCACCAGGCGGCGCTCGAGTCGCCAAAAGTCGCCACGAGCCTGAATCGCCAGAAGTCGCCACCGCGGCGCTAGAATCGCCAAGAAAATCGCCAATCACGGCCTAGAAATTTGGCGCGACCGTACAAAATCGCCAGAGATGCGCAAAAATCGCCAAGTACAGTTAATAGTGACAGAAAATCGCCTGACATGCGTAAAAATCGCCAAACACAGCAAAAAATAGGGGAAAGAAATCGCCAGAGATGCGTAAAAATCGCCAAGTACAGTTAATAGTGATAGAAAATCGCCAGAGATGCGTAAAAATCGCCAAACACTGTAAAAAAATAGGAAAAAAATCGCCAGAGATGCGTAAAATTTGCCAAACACAGTAAAAAAATAGCAAAAAAATCGCCGGAGATGCGCAATAATCGCCAAAATTTACAGTTTTTATTTTTTTTACAAGATTTCTTCGTCCCCGCTGATCATTACAATAATTTCGTCAATCATTTCATCTGCGGCCCCCGCTTCTGTGCCATCTGCACCGCCGACTTGGTCGTCGTCGTACATTTCCCTGTTGAACAGGGCGTACATCGCCGCCGACGGCTCGAAGGCCGCACAGCAGTGGCGGCCGTGCGACCACAAACGCAACCGTAAGAGGGCCTCCAGCATCTTGGTCTGCATGCGGTTCCTGATCTTGGTCTTTGTCAGGTTCATGACGCTGAAGGCCCTCTCGACGGTCGCGTTTGATAGGGGCGTCGTAAGTACCCGGAGGGCGAAGGCGGCGATGGCGGCAAACCTCCGCTCCCCACCTATCTCGTACTTGAAGAGCGCCGTCCACAGCTCCACGCTCGATGTTGGTACGGAGCCGTCGAAGTATTGCCCCCAGTCGACGTTCGCCATCCTGTCCCATTGCTGCTGGAGGACCGTCATGTCCGTCTCTTTTGCTAAAACAATAAAGAAGTACGTGCAACTACCGCTACCGCTAACGGTGCAAAAACCTGCACATGGAAAATTAGCAAACGTACCAGCAAGGGACAGGGGCAGGGACTGGAACCGAGGCCTCTGGCCGTAAGGTTTTAAACATACCCCAGGCATGAGGTGTTTCATGGCCGAAAATCTCCCTGATTGCTCGGGGAGAATTCTTAGCAACCCCTTCAACAACGAGGCTAGGTAGCTCACACACCTAAAATTCGAGTATGTATATAATATTTACAGTACCGTAATTAAGTTTGGTAACTGAAATGCTGGACTTTTTTTCTTTGTGCGTACCTGTTCTCAATAACGTTTAGAATGTCAGGCTTTATTTGCATCCTGCCTAGCTCGATTCTAAAGGGGTCGCCGTAGTCTACGCTTTTAAGGGGCAAGCGAGCCTGTGGGTTTTTCAATGCTAGTTCCAAAGCTGCTATGGCATCATCGCTCATGACGGCGGTGTCGCATGTTCCCCCCGCATCAAGGCGAGGGACGACCTTGGGCTCCAGGAACATGCGAGCCACCGTGATGCACATCTCATGCAATTCATTTATCAGGACAGGTACCTTAAAAATGCGTAAAGGCTTGAACTAAATCACCCTTTCAAAAGACACTTCATTATTCTAACGAAATTTAAATTTCACACACCTCCGCATCTGTTGCCTGGAATTTCAAGTTAAGTTGATTTAAAGCCTTAGTAATCGGCTGTAGGAAAAGGAGGTATAGCTTGTGTTCCTCATTTCTATACAAGTCAGAGAGCTTGCGCCCTACGGTGCACTTGTCGCTGGATTTCTGTGACCCCGCTATGATCCCGAAATGGGTTTTCAGCTCCAGCCACTGCGACATTACAACGTCTATGGCGCGCGACCACGCCAGCCACCTGGTCGCTGACAGCTGCACCAGGTTAGCTGGCATGGCGCCGTTGTTGATGGCGCCAAACAGATCGCGGTACTGGAGCCGTCTCAGGGGGCTCCTCGCGAACCAGTTCCTGGTCTCTCTGACTAGGAACTCTAGGTCCGCGGGCATCTCGGCGGCCGCCTCCGATGCAGCGTTGTGCAACGAATGGCAGACGCACCGGATAAGCTGGATCTGGGGAATCTGCAGGCAAGAAGAGTGTGTCAGGTGTCCGCCCCCCCTCCCCCCCCCCCCCCCCCGCGCCTACCCCCTGTGCACGTACCTCTTCTTTCAGGCGGCTATACACTGAGTTGTGCCTGCCAATAAGAGCGTTGGCCCCGTCCGACCCGAGCCCCACTAGGTGTTCCTTAAGGTTCAGCCCGAGGTTGCTTGCGTATTCTTTTAACGCGCCAGTGAGGGCTTCGGCTGTGGCTCGGTATACCTCCAGTATTCCGAGGAACTCCGTCTTCATGGTGCCCTCTTTGGTGCTGAAGTATTTAACCATGATGGCCAAATACTTCACCACACTGATGTCTGTGGACTCGTCGATAATGAAGGAGTAAGCCCCTGAGGTGTTCATGTCGTCGACGAGGTCAGAGAGCAGGGCAGGGGCCAAGACATTTTTGATAATTTTTGAGCACTTTGTGCGATGGAGCCTTAAGCGCTCCAAAGTGGTGTTCTTCCCGACGTCTTTCAACAGGTCACAAAGGTGGTCCATACTGCAGATGTTTGCGTGGACAGCAATGAACATGGCGAGTTTAAGGTCTAGCCTTTTTGTCTCGTCACGGACCACTTGCACGCCTAGCAAAGATGACCGCCTCTGTGAGCACGTTACAGTAATAGAAATACTTATGAATACGCTATAATCAGATAGGCCTCACGCACCCAATGTTTGAAGACTTCGGTGCTTGGCTTTGTTTTCCATGTTGGCTTGGTGTTTTTGATTATTCATGTGTTTTTGTAGATCTGTCAAATGCGCTCGAAGCGCCACATCGCACACGGTGCATTTGGCCATTTTATTTGTCGCCCTTCCTTTCACGGTATTGTTTGCCAGCCAACCTTATTTAAAAATTATATAAAAATACAAATATATATATATACACTGTCAAACCAAGTGTGCAACTGTTCAACACTTGTAAGTGTGCAACTTCCAGTCTGACTTGTGCAATTGTGCAACTCGGCAGTTGTGCGATTGCAAGTGTCGAACTCGCCAGTTGTACACTCGTAAGTGTTTAACTCGACAGTTGTGCACTTGCTAGTGTTCAACTTCCCCGTGCAGCACTTCCCTTGTTGAACATATATATATATATATATATATATATATATATATATATATATATATATATATATATATAAACAAGCAGAGTAGGAACACACCTCGCATTTCTTTCCTGAGCTCCCACTCTGCCTTGTAGAAACGGAGGGCAGACGCTGACCGCCGCGGTGTCAGCACTGCCCCCGCCCCCGCGCTGCTATCCTGGGAGGACGCAGCTCGTGCTTCCAGGTCCACGGCGTCAGGATCGTCAAGGCCAGGGCTTTCAGGGCTTACGCGTGGGCGTTTCTGAGATAGCGTGACAGGCGTAACACCGGGCGGGAGAGTATCACTACGGGCCACGGGGCAGTAACAGTCGCATGGCTATCGCACGAACCTCACGGGCTGGTATTGGGCGCTTTGGAGTTGTGATGGGTTGTGGGGCGGGAGCAGGGACGGGGGCGCCAGGACGAGGGGCCGGAGCAGGGGCGCGAGCAGGGGCGGGGGCGCCAGGACGAGGGGCCGGAGCAGGGGCGCGAGCAGGGGCGGGGGCGCCAGGACGAGGGGCCGGAGCAGGGGCGCGAGCAGGGGCGGGGGCGCCAGGACGAGGGGCCGGAGCAGGGGCGGGGGCAGGGGAGGGGGTGCCAGGACGAGGGGCGGGGACGCCACGGCCACGACCTCGGCCTCGTGCAGCTTGGAGAGGTGGCGGCGAGGTGATGGGCGATGCTCTCGCACCACCTGCTTGGCGCGACTCGGGGGCCTTCGCAATAAGGTGTAGTGACAAAAAATTTAGCCGAGCTTTATTTATTTGATATGACCGTGTAAACCTTACTGGTCTTTTGGGTGACGGCTTAACGGTGTTCAGCCAGCGGGTGAGGGAGCCCGCAGCTCCAGGTTTTCCCGCCATGTCCCCGAGCCGCGCCGCCCCTGCCCTGCCTGCCTGTCGGTCTCGCCTGCTCCTGGCCTCTCCCCTCCCCGGTTTCCTAGAACCCCTCACCTCTCCCCTTCCTCTAACAATCACCACCCGTTCAACACCTGCAAAGCGATGCGGCCGGCGGGAGCCTCGGATTTCCCGCCAGACCACCGCTCGGGGGGCGCTCGGGTTCGGGTGGCGGGTGGGGCAGCCCCATGCCCAGGAGGAAGGTAGCGCAGCTGTCGCCAACTGCCCGGAAATTTCCTAGAAATCGCCAAAAAAAAGGAGAATTCGCCAATTTTTTCGAAAATCGCCAAGGAAATCGCCAGTCGCCAAACGCCAAATTTTTAGTCGCCAAACCGACGAAAAATCGCCACGTTGGCGAAAAATCGCCAAGTCTGGCAACACTGGTCTCGCGTATGACCAGCATTGGGCGTGTTCGGCAACGATGAGACTTTGCATACGACGCGAGCTGGGCGGCGCGAAGGGGGGAAGGAAGGACGACGAGACTGGCGGGTGGACGTCAGCGACGAAGTTGGCAAAGCCGAGAACGCCTTTGGTGGCGCGCGGGGCTGCTCCGCACCAAGGCCCCCGAACACCTGGTGCAGGTCGCCGCGCCTGCCAAGGGGTTTGTTTCCGAGCACACGAGTTACTCAAGGGTGTGGAGGCGCGCCGGGGCGTGGGCGGGGCAGGGGCGCAGCGGGGCGGGAGCGTCGGGTCTACCTACAGACTGATTCAGAAGAGCGCTCATCTCGCCCTGTCTCCTTCGCACCTTTCGTACTTTCGTTAGGTGTAAGACACACTGTTACTTTAATTTTATTCATTCCTTTTTTTCGTTTAGAAATTTTTGTGTCTTTTTAAATTAATATTTTTTCCCCCTTTTTTCTTAAGACGATGCTTTGCTGGTATCTGCTGGATTTGATGGACGAATGAGTGATTCGGATGATGATAGTGTTGGTGTTGCTGACCCGCAGCAGATCTGTGTAACATCTGGAGGGGAATCTGGAGAAAACGATACACCAAGCACTTCTCCTGAACCCCTTTATGTCGGTGAGGTTCTCAAACAGCAAGAGCGTCCCCTCTACTCTGGTGCTCCTATCTCAATTGAAAACAGCGTCCTTTCAATTTTTTCCTTCGTGCAGTCAGAAAACTTAAGTGCTGCTGGTGTTGCATAATTGTTACAGCTAATTGAGCTTCACTGTCCAAAGCCGAATAATTGTGTACCCACAGTTTATAAATTATTCGAACAATTTGAGCATGTCGAGACTCCATTACAATCATATTTTTATTGTAATAAATGTCTTAAAGTCAGAACATCTTTGACAGATGTGTGTGATGAGTGCACGGTTTTAAAACCTTCTGTTGATCAAATTCTAGTTTTATCTTTACTAGGGCAAATTTCACAGTTGTATGCACGCTCTGACTTTGTTGAGGATATCCAGTATAGATTTAATAGAGTCAAGAAAAACTCTGCAAATCTGGAAGATATTTTTGATGGATTAGTGTATAAGGCAGCAATGCAGGAATTTTTATCTGAGAAGTTCAATATTTCATTTATGTGGAACACTGACGGTGTTAGCCTGTACGATTCATCAAAACTTCAGCTCTGGCCCTTCTATCTCGTCATCAATGAATTGCCACCTGAAAAAAGATTCAAGCGTGAAAATCTAATCCTTGCAGCCGTTTACATTGGTGAATCTAAACCTAGTGTGAATGTATTTTTAAAACATGTGTGTCCACTTGTCGAACAATTGAAGCAGGGTGTGAGTGTAAATGTTGCAGGTGAACAAGAGCCTGTTCTTATCAAAGCCTGCATCATTTGTGGAACATGTGATTCTCCTGCGAAATCCATGATGTTTAACATGAAAAATTTTAATGGTTTTTTCTCATGTCCAAAGTGATACAGTTTAGGGGAAAAGTCTGAGAGGACAGACGATGTGTTTGTTCATCCTTATGAAGAAAATGCTCAACCTAGAACTGAAGAGAATTACGAGGAAGATGCAATGCTGTCCACAGTTACTAATTCTGATAAGGCAGCCTCAGCAAGAACTGCATCTCATGGTGTAAAGGGGCCCTCATACCTTTATATCATGGTAAACAGTATGATTTTATCAACCTCTACTGACACCTTACATTGCATTTATCTAGGCTGTATGCACCAGATGATGGATCTCTGGTTCCATCAGTCACATAAGGATGAACTCTATTCACTGTATAAAGTTAAAAAAGTTGTGAGTGAATTTTTGACTTCCATCAAACCCCCACATTTTGTAAAACGACTGCCAAGATCTCTGGATCATTTTTCAAATTTCAAAGGCTTTGATTTTATGATGCTTTTTTATTACTATCTTCTACCTATCTTGCAGGGTATTATGAAACAAGTATTTTTTCACAATTTTAAATTACTAGTGGCAGGTGTTTCTCTCATCAATAAGCAAAGTGTATCCCTTGCTGACATTGCAGAAGCCAAGTGCTTATTGACTCAATTTGTTTTAGATTTTGAAGAATTGTATGGACTTAGGCATATGTCATTCAACACTCACTTGGTCCTCCACCTTCCCTCTGTGGTTGAAGCTCTAGGCCCGGCATTTCATACATCATGCTTTGGGTTTGAAGACCTAAATGGAAAACTTCGTTGTTTAATTCATGGATCTCGCTATGCTGGCTCACAGCTGTCTTCTAACCTTTTCACGTTCTTGAACTTGCCTAAAGTTATCAACACATTGGAAATTGGACGTGTGAAAGAATATTGTACCAACGTCCACAAAAAAATGGAAGAGGACTAAAATAATTGAAATTATTTGTGAGAAAGGGTATTCTGTGGGATGTTACTCAAAAATTGAAACTGTTGATCACGATGTAGTTAATACGGTGGCGGCTCTTGCCGTCTGCAGGGGGGTCGCGAAATGGCGGCAGGTTCGTAGTTCCAGAGGTGCCGCCAGGGGCGCTCGCGTCGACCGAGTCCCGGCGAGGGGAGAGGAGACGGGGGGAGCGGGGCACTGCACCCGCCCCCTCTCCCTTCCCCACCCTTCCCCTCGCCGGGACTCGGTCGACGCGAGCGCCCCTGGCGGCACCTCTGGAACTACGAACCTGCCGCCATTCCGAGGCCGCCTTTTCGGCCGCAGCAGCGCGGAGAGCCGACACCGTATTAACTACATCGTGCTGTTGATCCATGGATGCATGACATTTTAAAGGAAAAAAATTATGTTAGTGTATTTTCATTTCATCGTGTTAAGCTAAGTGGAATATTGATTACTTCAGAAAGGTATGCAAAAAGTCAATCTAGCTGCTCACACTATGTGCAGTACACTTGTGATGGAAATTCCAGGTATGGCAGTGTCCACACTTTTGTGAAGGTCACAGTGTGTTCATGTACAGAAAAATGCCATCATTCTAGCCAGTTTTATGTCCTTGTGAACTGTTATGGGAATGAAAGTTGTTTCACAACTGCAAACCCCTGCCACTCCATACAACACGTTCAGAAGTGTACAAAAACTGAAAACATTGAACTTGTTCCTATTTGTCAGATAACAAATGTTTGCATATGTGTGAATATAAATGAATGCGTGTATTTGTGTACTCCCCTAAATGAAGTGGAGATGTATAACTAAAAAGAAATTCATTGTCATTAAAAACAAATATGACATGTCACTTTTACTTCTTTTATTTCCTTAACTGTACATTATCAGTGTCGTAACTGCAAATCGAGAATCTTTACCTGGATGGGTGAGAGCTGAACTAAGGGGGAGGGGGGGGGGAGAGAGAGGGGGAGCGGTGTCGGGGAAGGCCCGCGAAGGGGGGCGGGGCCTGGGTGAGAGCCGACCGGTGAATTTTCCATCCTCTAGCCTCGCTCGGCTCCGCGCCGCTAGCGTCCTGGCCGGCCTGGCCCTGGCGACCGACGAGCGCTACTTTCAGTGTTCCCTTCGCCCTCTCTCCGGCTCATTGACGGGCGAAGAGCCGTGTTTTAAAGAACTGCAAGTGGCTGCAAACACGTCTTCATTTCGAGTTCTTTTTGTGTTTTATTCGTGTCGGTAGCGCGGAAAGAACGCGGAAAGAAACCCAAAGTAGTCGAAAAGAGGACGCGAAAGCAACGACGAGAAGCTCAGACTAAGCGCTGCTGAACGCAGGAAATACTGTGAGATGAACGCGTCGAAAGGGGTCCGGCCGGCGTACCGTTTCGAGTTTTATTCGCGTCAAAGTGGCGTCCTTCAGATGCTAGATTTAACTTGAACAGAACTACAAACTAGCAGCAATGGCTGTCAGATCCGGCTATATCAGTGAGAAAGCTACGTGCTTTGCTACCATGAGAAAAACACAAAAAGCTGCTAAAGATTTTTACCCGGGATGTCATCAAGTTACGACTACAAGTTATACAGTTACGATTATTTGTCGACGTTATAGGTCGACTTGGATTTATTAAACGAGCAAAACTCTACACTCGTAAATTTATGACCGCAGTCGTAGGCCTAAGCGATGTTTTTGAAAAACAGGCGTAAACTTACGAGTTTTTTTTTTACAGTGATTTATATTTTACAATTATTTCCTAATTTTTGAACTTTTTAGACTTTTCTACGTTATACGCGTTTCGCGAGCTGCCTTAACTCTTAAACCAAGCAGTTCTATGTGGTATTCATTCTTTTCACTTTTGCAGATTAATGAAATTCTTGGTGACGCGGCTCCCACTTGTTTCGATCACCATGATCCTTCCAGCGTCGAGGAATTAGTTGACTTTTTGTGGCCTTTCGACCTGGATGGGAGTCGTGAGGCGAGCCCCCAGATCACTCTCGCCAAATTCAAAAAGCTGGAGCCACATCTTCAGGCTGACGAAAGTGATTCTTATATGGTGACGCAGCTGAAACAGGGGGCGCGTGGCGAGCTCCTGGCAGTAGAGGCTCTGGCCACCCTGGAGCAGTGCAAGGACACAGTCGCCTACCTCAAGCGTAGTGGACTGTTCAACCGTTTCCCTTACGCTGTAAAGCAGGAAGTCAGCACGCGCTGGAACTCCTACGACATGCTAGACTCAATGTGCGACCAATGGAAAGAGGTACTTTCCTATTACTTACAGCTTTTACAACTTTAATCCAACATCCAAAATATTATTGGTACCGTTTGCTCTCAGATCGTTAAACTGCTGGTAGAAGCTGGAGGCAACGTGTTAGGTTCTGTCCAGTATGCTGAAGTGGAGGAACTGTGTGACTTCCTGCAACCATTTCAGCTGCACACTGACTGCATCCAGGGGGACCAGAAGCCTACGCTTCTCTATGTAGTACCCGCTCTCCACATCCTCCTTGAGCACTGCTCGCCAAAAGAAGGTGACATCCCGGGGGTGGGAGCTGTGCGTGCAAGGGCTCATCTCCTTCTGCGGCAGAAAGTGTAGATCACAATGGAGCACAAAATCGCGCGCTTTCTGTGACTCAGCCAAAAACACCTCCCAAGTTACTCGGAGGAAGAAAGGAGAGAGGTGCGAAAAACATTAACATTTTCTATGTGGTTCTGACCTCACCCATCGCATTTCTTTTTGTAAACTGTATTATCTTATTTTCATGCCGCAGGTGTACGCTCATGTGCGGCAACGATGCCTGGAAATTCAGAGCAGAAATGTGGTATTATCCCAGGAAGTGGCCTTAGCAGAGCAGCCACCAACCTCTCTTGAGGCTGAGGACTCAATTGGTGAGGCGACCGCAGTGCCACCAAAGCGTCGCAGAAAAGCCTGCACTGACAATGACCTGTTTGCTAGTCAGCTAATTAGGTTGGACGAGGCGTGAGGCGTTCTCGAGTAAAGACGATGTAGATAAGTACATCGAGATGAGGCCGGAAGACATCGGGGACGATCACGATAAATTGAACTGGTGGAAAATTCAGGTACGTTAACTGGCGTATCGGATCGGGTAATAAGCCCGGAACCCGGTGGCACATATTTTTTTTTTTGACTGACTTTCTGTGTATTTCAAGGCTCGGTGCGGTTCCCGCAGTTAAGCTTGCTCGCCCAGGAGATACATGCCTGCCCTGGTTCCTCTGCCTCCAGTGAGAGAGTATGCAGTTCTCTAGGACTTTTACAGCTGACCGGAGAAATAGACTGCTACCGAAAACTGTACAAAATTCTATCACTCTCAGAGATCATCTCCGTCATAGGGATAGCGTCGAGTCCTAGTCATGCAGGCCATACTTTGATTTGAATAGTTATTTTGTGTTATAGATAAAATATATATCTAAGGTTAAAACTATATGAAATACATACAGGGTGAGTCCATTCGTGTTTCCCAAAATTCTGGAGCGGATAGGGGGCTCTTCGACAAGAATTTTGACATAGGACACTTGGAGTCGGAAATCAAAATTACGACCGCTAGAGCGAAATCTAATTTCGCGAACCGAGCGCCGGCAAGTATGCAACCCACTCCATACTCGAGGTGCATGTCCGCGTATTCCGCATTTGAAAAATGCGCCATGCTTGTTTGTGTACCGTGTGTTTCTCTGAGTGCGGAATAGTGATGCGGGTTTGCCTACCCCATTCGCCCGTAAGGTGCCATGGCCCCTGAAGCCCTGGCGAGTATGCAATCCCGCAATACGCCAGGGCTTCAGGGGATGGCGCCTTACGGGAGAATGGGGTAGGCAAATCCGCAACACTGCTACGCACCTGGTGCACAAACAAGCATGGTGCAGTTTTCAAATGCGGAATACGCGGGCATCCAATTTAGAGTATGTAGTGGGTGGGTTGCCCACTTACCCGCGCTCGGTTCGCGAAATTAGATTTCGCTCTAGCGGTCGTAATTTTGATTTCCAACCACAAGTGTCCCATATCAAAATACGTGTCGAAGAGCCCCGTATCCGCTCCAGAATTTTGGCACAGACTCACCCTATATGAACATCTATGAATATATATGAATATATGTGAATATATATATATATATATATATATATATATATATATATATATATATATATATATATATATT
>JAHWGI010000077.1:0-11212 GCA_029379305.1 Frankliniella fusca | reverse complement strand
GCGTATACCGATTATTTTTTTTTGACATTTCTTAATTTTCACAGATTTTTTTTCTGTTATTCTTCTTGTTTCTTGATTTTTCCTGAATTTTTCTTGATTTTTTATTCTGACTTTTCGCTGATTTTGTTTTAGGGTGTACACTATTTTTTATGTATATAGTATATATTTTTAAATTTATTTTAAGTGAAGGACCCCACGGCTGCAGGGCTGAGTGCCGCCGCAACAGAGGTTCAAAATGTTCCCCGAGGGATTTTTAGCAGATGATACGAATGTATCAGCCTTTCTTGTTTTCTTTCCCTCCTCATCTTTAACTTCTCCTGTAGGTCACCTGGAGAGTACGTGCTGCGCCTCGGCCGTGGCGGGCTCCCTCGTGGTCCGGTCCACCACCAGCTCGATGCCCACGAACAGCCCCACGCCGCGCACGTCCCCGATGAGCGAGTGTCGGCCCTGCAGCTCCCGGCAGCGCGCCAGCAGGTAGTCGCCCACGTCCTGGGCGTGCTGCAGCAGCTTCTGGTCCTCGATCACCTGCAGCACCGCGTTCGCCACCGCGCACGACACCGGGTTGCCGCCGTACTGCGGAGAACAAGGCCGTGATCGTGATGGGTCCATCGGACAACTCGTACACAGCCCAATCGCTGAAAATCTGCGAGTTATAATTTCTCGCCCCATACGAGTGAGAATTTGGGGGCAATTGTTCGCGAAGCGGAGCGTCACTCAGTGGGCAAAAATATGTTTGTCCGTTCGTCACAATTATTGAGGTATCACACTATTATCGTACATAACTTACTAACAAGGTATCCACATTCTGTCCGTCCATAACTATCCGTCTGAAACTGACCGTCCGCAACTGTCCGTCCGTAACTATCCATCCGTAACTGTCCGTCCGTAATTGTCCATCCGCAACTGTCCATCCGTAACTATCCATCCGTAACTGTCCGTCCGTAATTGTCCATCCGTAACTGTCCGTCCATAACTGTCCGTTAATACCTGTCCGTCCCTAACTGTCCATCCGTAACTGTCCATCCGTAACTGTCCGTTCGTAACTGTCCGTCCGTAACTGTCCGTCCGTAACTGTCCGTCCGTAACTCTCCGTCCGTAACTGTCCGTCCGTAACTGTCCGTCCGTAACTGTCCGTCCGTAACTGTCCGTCCGTAACTGTCCGTCCGTAACTGTCCATACGTAACTGTACATCCGTAATTGTCCGTCCGTAACTGTCCGTCCGTAACTGTCCGTCCGTAACTGTCCGTCCATAACTGTCCGTCCGTAACTGTCCGTCCGTAACTGTCCGTCCGTAACTGTGCATCCGTAACTGTCCGTCCGTAACTGTCCATCCGTAACTGTCCGTCCGTAACTGTCCGTCCATAACTGTCCGTCCGTAACTGTCCGTCCGTAACTGTCCGTCCGTAACTGTCCGTCCGTAACTGTCCGTCCGTAACTTTCCGTCCGTAACTGTCCGTCCGTAACTGTCCGTCCGTAACTGTGCATCCGTAACTGTCCGTCCGTAACTGTCCGTCCATAACTATCCATACGTAACTGTCCATCCGTAATTGTCCGTCCGTAATTGTCCGTCCGTAACTGTCCGTCCGTAACTGTCCGTCCGTAACTGTCCGTCCTTAAATATCCATCCGTAACTGTCCGTCCGTAACTCTCCGTTTGTAATTGTCAGTCCGTAAGTGTTTGTCAGTAACTGTCCATCCATAACTGTCCATCCATAACTGTCCCTCCTTCTGTCCGTCCGTAACTGTCCATCCGTAATTTTCCGTCCGTAACTGTCCGTCCGTAACTGTCCGTCCGTAACTGTCCGTCAATAACTGTCCGTCCGTAACTGTCCATCCGTAACTGTCCGTCCGTAACTGTCCGTCCGTAACTGTCCGTCCGTAACTGTCCGTCCGTAACTGTCCGTCCGTAACTGTCCGTCCGTAACTGTCCGTCCGTAACTGTCCGTCCGTAACTGTCCGTCAATAACTGTCCGTCCGTAACTGTCCGTCCGTAACTGTCCGTCCGTAACTGTCCGTCAATAACTGTCCGTCCGTAACTGTCCATCCGTAACTGTCCGTCCGTAACTGTCCATCCGTAACTGTCCGTCCGTAACTGTCCGTCCGTAACTGTCCGTCCGTAACTGTCCGTCCGTAACTGTCCATCCGTAACTGTCCGTCCGTAACTGTCCATCCGTAACTGTCCGTCCGTAACTGTCCGTCCGTAACTGTCCGTCCGTAACTGTCCGTCCGTAACTGTCCGTCCGTAACTGTCCGTCCGTAACTGTCCGTCCGTAACTGTCCATCCCTAACTGTCCATCCGTAACTGTCCATCCGTAACTGTCCGTCAGTAACTGTCAGTCCATAACTATCCATACGTAACTGTCCATCCGTAATTGTCCGTCCGTAATTGTCCGTCCGTAACTGTCCGTCCGTAACTGTTCGTTCGTAACTGTCCGTCCGTAACTGTGCGTTAGCGGCGTATGCGCTGCGCGCGGTTTTTCGCTTCTATCGCGCTAACTGTTTATTTTATAAGGTGCGTGTATGGGAGCCATATATGTAAAATGACCTTATCTTTCGATTTGCGTTGAGTTTTTAAAAATCCGACGAACCTAGGACGAGTTATAGCAGAAAATGTGCCAGACCGCCCGACCCGGTGCTCAGGTTTTTCGCCTATTTCTCGCTTTCCGTTCGTTGTAGAGGGTGGGTGTAAGCGAGTCAAATACGTAAAACGACCAGATCTCTCCTTTGGCGTTAAGTTTTTGAGGATCCGACGAACCTACGACGAGTTATAGCGGAAAATGTGCCGGTCCGCCCGGCCCGGCGCGGCTGTTACCGGGCCATTGGGCAAACGGTAGACGGCGGCGACGGTCTTCCCCTTTATCTTGCTAACTGTTTGTTATAGAGGATGGGTATAAACGACCCAAATATTTAAAGAGACATGATCTTTTGATTGGCGTTGAGTTTTTGGAAATACGACGAACCTACGACAAGTTATAGCGGGCGGTCCGCCACATTTCCCGTATGCAATGGACGTTGCTCACGGGATACGCGCCTAGCCCTCGCGGGGTGGGCCGCGTCCCGCGCGGTAAGTTACACATCCCTCGCAAAGTACCTAGGGGCACGTCGCCGCCTCGCGTGGGGGAGGGGAGGGGGCTCTAAGACGCTCCCAGGATACTTCTCACCCTTGCCCGCGTGGCCGACGGTACAGTAAAACATACTTATCGTTACCGTAATGATTACTATAATGATAAACTAGTTAACTGTCTAAAATCATAATTGGCGAGTGAGCGAGCGACGCGAATTAAAAAATGGAGAAAAACTCACACGGTAACCATTAGTTAGAATAGTGCATAAACACTAAACACAGTATCGCGCCGCGGCCCCCTCTTGAGGGTTTCTAGTATTACTCTCTGGAGAGTAAGAATTTTTTTCCTCGCCCTTTATGAGAAAGAATTTTGAGACCTCGCCTAAATAAAGTGAGAATTCGTGCTCAAATTAAGTGAGGTTAAAAAATCCTTACTCAAATAGAGCGAGGCTCAAAAATATCTCGCTCGAAAAGAGTGAGGTTAAAAATTCTCACTCTAATTTAGTATGGAAAAGTGTCCTCTCCCATTTTGAGTGAGAAATTGGATTCCAGGGTTTGCAGTGATGCGTCCCGTGTCCAGTCCGTGTGCCATACCCGTTTGGTACACTCTCCCCCTCTAGTCGAGCCAAATTTATTTTCAAAAGGTACGTAAGTCTTTTGAAAATCTTTGAGTACTCTGATAATGAAAGAGTGTACAACACTGTGAGAAAAAACGACAATTTAACAACAGTTTGAAACTGTTTTTGCGAAGTACGATAAAAAAAAACTGTTCGAAAATTGTACCCGGTATAGGGTAAATTAGTTAGGTGCGGTAACGACAACTGTAAACCGTTAATTCAAAACCGTTGTTTTTTTTTGTATGATGTACGGTTTTTTCTCACAGCGAATGTACACTAATTCCAAGCATTCCAATCAGCAAGCATTCCAATGTACACTGATTAATCAGCAAGCATTCCAATGTACACTGATTCATCAGCAAGCATGTAGGTATGTGATGTATGTACACCGATTAATCAGTGTACATTGTACACTCTTTCCTTCTCAGAGTAGAGGCTCAAGGGATCATTAATACGCCCTCCATTAACTGCAAATAGATTGCCGAAGTGTAGCCTGCGAAAGCTCTCAGAGCCGACTC
The DNA here is from genome assembly GCA_029379305.1 of Frankliniella fusca. Classification (NCBI taxonomy): domain Eukaryota; kingdom Metazoa; phylum Arthropoda; class Insecta; order Thysanoptera; family Thripidae; genus Frankliniella; species Frankliniella fusca. Next base: position 7,014 of record JAHWGI010000077.1, on the reverse strand, counting down.
AGAGCGCCGGTTAGGTAGGCAACATCTCGCCTGTTTGCGTGTGTGTGCTACGGGCTGGCCTACCCGAAGTCTCGCAGGCGCCAGCTCTCGTAAAATGCCGAATAAATCTTAGAAAAATGGAGGTACGGTACTCTGTCTATGGTCCCAAAGCCCAGCCCAAACCTTCGGTACCCTCCAGTTAAAGGAGACGGGAGACGGGCCCCAGTTCAACTCGGTTCTACATGTTATGTTTTCTACCGCGAGGCCAGCGGGTGCGCGAGGAAACCCCAGCCGACTGATTCAGAACTATCGCTCTCGTATTTCCGTGCCGTCCTTGTCGCACCTAGGGTGGTGCCCCATGTTGAGGGAGGCAGGTATGAGTGCGACAAGGACGGAGGCGTGAGACTGATGTTCGGAATCAGCTCTCCGGGTCATCAAGGAGTTGTCTTCTCACGGACACGTCTGACCGAGGGAGAAACAACTCTGAATTTTGGTGCACATTTTTTAAAAAAAAATTTGTTTGTTTTGGTCAAGTAGTACCCTGAATTTTTGTGAATTTTCCAGAATGTTTTAAAACTTGTATTGAATTTTCGTGAACTTTTGCTTGAATTTTGCGTGAATTTTCGTTAATTTTCCTTATTTTTTAAATTTTTTTTTCTGAATGTTTTCCTCTTTGCGTCCCGCTCACCGTGTTAAAGTACTCGACGCCGGTGTCCCGGAAGCTGTCGGCGACGGCCCGGGTGGTGACGACGGCGGCCACGGGGTAGCCGTTGCCCATTGGCTTGCCCATGGTCACGATGTCCGGCACGATGTCCTCGCCCTGCAGCTGGAAGGCCCACCAGTGGCTGCCCACCCTGCCGAATCCAACCTGCACCTCGTCGCAGATGCAGACGCCGCCCGCTGCCCGCACGTGTCTGCAAGCCGCCACGGCAAACGGTCGTCAGAACATTGTCTCGCCTGCAAGTGAGTGAGTGACATCACCCAGAAAAAAAAAAGGTTTCGGAATGTTCAAACAACCATTGTATGGTAGAGGAGGGACAACCATACCTGTTATGGTTGCGATAACATACTCGCATAGAATAGAGGTGCTCCCGCCCCCGCCCACCCCCGTGATTGTAATGGTTGTGCTTGTATCAGGTGGGGATGGGCACGGCTTTCCTTGTATTACCGAGGGGGAAACAACTCTGAATTTTTGTGTTAAAATTTTGGGAATTTTTATTGATTTTTTTCTTGAATTTCACCTAAATTTGTGTAAATTTTCTGAATTTCCCGAAATTTTCCAGAATTTTACCAAATTTATCTGAATTCTTCTGCAGTTTTCTGAACTACAAGGTGTACAAAAATTTCAGAGTTAGTTGTTTTCTATGGTCTACCATTTCCATAATCCTCGCACCCCCTCCCCCCCCCCCCACTAGATGATTATTGACTATCACTTAATCATAATAATGTAAAATTTCCACATATTGACAAATTTTGACAAATATGGAGAAACAGTGTCAAATTTGACCAAAAGTTGCGTGATTGCGTATGGCCAATAATCAGCAAATATGTTAAAGATAAACTCAAATAATCATTGATAATCACCATAATCGTGACTGATTATACACCCTCGTACGCAATTTTTCAAAGCGGTAGACCCTTGGTTGTTTACCCCTCGGAGCCGACCCAGAAGCTATCCGTCCGAGACTACCGCGCGGGGAGCCTAGAGATGCAAATCTAGGAAAGTTTTCCTAGGCAAACCCTGCCTGCTAGGCAACATTCGCACACCACTGCTGTGTGGTAGGTTGCCTAGGCCGAGGGGGCTAGCCGGGTCAAGCACACACGTATTAGTCAGGTCTCTTTAATAAAGGCGTAATACTGTGCGTAATAAAAGCGTAATGGCCAAAATTCTCCATATTTTACTCATTTTTGGGTCGTTTCAGGCTGTTTCTGCCCGTTTCTGCCTGACTTTGTTCAAATCTGTAAGTTTTCGGAAAGTAATACAGCGTAATAGACGTAGTAGTCGGGTCAGAGATTTTACGAGTGAATGCCCCCTCGGCCTAGGCACACTGTAAAATTCTTACGAAGAAAATTCTTCGCAGCGTTGCGAAGAATTTGCGAGAATTTGGCTGCTTCGTAAGGCTTTGCAATACGAAGTATTTTCTTCGCAAGCCCCGCCTTGCGAAGAAATTTCTTCGCACATTACGAAGAAAATGCTTCGCAATACAAAGCAGCCAAATGCTTCGCAGCTTACGAACGATTTTCTTCGTAATGCGAACGAGGGGGCCTCAACTCATCCAAAATTTGTACACATGATTTCAAGATTTCACATGATTTCACATGATTACACCTCTTATAATTGAAAGAAATAATTTGTAAAGTAAATACAAGCGTATTTTGAGCTTTATGAGCCCAAAATACGCACTCAAATCAATTTTTTTTCGGCACTAGATCTACATTTTTGGACAATGATTTCGAAGATATCAGCGATTGTGTACACATGATTTCAGGAGTTGAGGCCCCCTCGAATGCGAAGCATTTCTTCGCAAGGTTTTAACAGTGCAGGGTTTATCTAGTAAGAATTTCCTAGATTTGCTCCCCTCGGCTCGGAGCCTCTGACCTGAAGACCTCGCGCAGGTAGTTGGGCGGGGGCACGACCTGGCCGCCGCAGCTCTGCAGACTCTCCGCGATGTAGCACGCCACGCCGCCGCCGCCCGCCGTCGCCTTCTCGCACAGGCGGCGCACGTCCTCCGCGTACAGGGCGCCCATGTCCTCGCCCGGGTGCTCGGACTCGCGGTACTTGCCGCGGTACACGTCCGGCACCGGCGCCTGCAGCAGGGCGGAGCAGAGCACGAGGGTCATGGAGCTCCCCGCGATGGAAACAATGTCTCATTTATTTATTATATATATATTTTTTTAAAAGGAAAAAAGGTTAAATTGTGAGGTAATCACTGATAATGTGGGGAAATCCGAATATTTTAAGTATTTTCTCTTTAAATATTATGAGGGAATTTCTCTTAGTCTTTGAGGAGACTTCTTCAGAATACAAGGAGCTTTCCTCAAAATTAGGACTTCCCTCTCCTTTTACCCTTAAAAGACATCGTTTTTACCATGCAGACAACTTCTTGGTCGACTCTTCACTGTTCGAGTTCGATACTGAATAGAAACTGTATGGGATCTCGAACACGAACAGTCAAGAGTCGAACCGGAAGTAGCCCGATCGAGAATATCGCGGGTTTAGAACGACCCTTCAGACGGCTCACGGCTCTCACTTTTGGCCGGCGGTACCCGCACCCGATCGGGTCGTACAGGAACATGGACACGAGTTAATCCGGCTGTAAAGTGAATCTAACTGTCAAAGTTAACCTCCAGGCCCGGCGCCTTTGCTTCAGCCGGCACCCGGTTCTACCCAGTACTACCCGACGCCCGGTTACCCGTTCCTATCTGGGTTACCCGTTGCTGCGCCTGCACATAGAGCCCTCAAGTCCGGTGCAATCGAATAACGCCGCATACTGACTGCCAGAGCTAAGAGATTAGTTAATCCCTAGACAGCCAACAAATGAGGTATTTTACGAATTAGAAGAAGAGGGGGAATATCGTCTGCTCCCGGACCATAACAGCCTCGACCAATCAGCGAGGGCTTCTCTCGTGGCCCGGTCCAGAGAGCCCTTCTCTGATTGGTCGAGGCCTTGTGATGGTCCGGGAGCAGACGATATTCCTCCTGTTCTTCTAATTCGGAAAATACCTCATTCACTGCGGAAACAAATCGTTAGTTGCCACAGCGAAGAGGTAGCTGCTACAGCGAAGCGAGTCCCACAGAAGCCAACCCGTTAGTTATTCTGGCAGCTAATAGGGGGTTTAGTTTTCAGAACGAACGGGTTGGTTCACGGGTTGGTTACTGTCGAGAAGACTGCGTTCTAGCAAGTAACTCTTCGCTGTGGCAACTAACTCTATTAGTCGCCACAGCGAATTTCGGGTTGGCTTCTCAGAATTAACTAATCTCTTAGCTCTAAGGACTAATCTTTCCTTTTTTTTTCGTGCGTCGCGCTCGGAGCCCCTCCTGCCTGACGGCCTCAATGTCTCACTTACCACGTGGACCCAGTCGGCCTGCTTGTGGTTGGGGATTTGCCTAAACTTGTACGGCGAGATCTCGATGAGCGTGGACAGGTGTCCGTGGTAGGCGCTGCGCAGACGAGCAGAGGCACAAGGATTAGCGTCGGTTACTGCGGCAAGAGCCAAGGGTCTACCACTTCCATAATCCTCGTACACCCCTCTAGCTGATTATTGGTTATCACATAATCATCATCATGTAAAATTTTAAAATTGTGACAAATTTTTGACAAATATGGAGAAATAGTGTCAAATTTGACCACAAGTTGCGTGATTTCTGGCCAATAATCAGCAAATATGTTAAAGATAAACTCAAATAATCTCTGATAATCACGATAATCTTGACCGCACTGATCATAATCCTCGCACGCGATTTTTCAAAGTGGTAGACCCTTGGCAAGAGCCTCGCCCTAAAATCTCTTACTCTGTCCCTCTCCCTCTCCCTCCGCCTGCGCCAGGGGAGAGAGAGAGAGAGAGAGAGAGAGAGAGAGAGAGAGAGAGAGAGAGAGAGAGAGAGAGAGAGAGAGATGAGAGAGAGAGAGAGAGATAGAAAGATAGAGAGAGAGAGAGAGAGAGAGAAAGAGAGAGAGAGAGAGAGAGAGAGAGAGAGAGAGAGAGAGAGAGAGAGAGAGAGACGGGGCGCCGCTAAGGGCGCCGCACGTACTGGTCGAGGGTGATGACGTCCTGGTGCTTGGTGTGCGCGCGCGCCAGGCGCAGCGCCAGGTCGTTGGCCTCGGAGCCCGAGTTGACGAAGAAGCAGACGGACAGCGGCTCGGGCATGAGGTCCGTGATGCGCTGCGCGCACAGCACCAGGTTGTCGTGCAGGAAGCGGTTGTTGGTGTTGAGCACGGCGAGCTGGCGGGAGGCGGCCGCCACCACGTCGGGCTGGCAGTGACCCACTGGGGACAGAACAGAGATGAGCCTGTGTGTGTGTGTGTGTGTGTGTGTGTGTGTGTGTGTGTGTGTGTGTGTGTGTGTGTGTGTGTGTGTCCATGTTAGGGTTTCAAATCTAGGAAATTTTTCATAGACAAACCCTGCCTACTAGGCAACCTGCCACACAGTGGTGTCCGAATGTTGCCTAGTAGCAGGGTTTATCTAGGAAAAATTTCCTAGATTCGAAACCCTAGTCCATGTCCGTGCATTTGCAATGAGCCATGGCTATACGCTGGAAAAACAAATGTGACATGTGCGTGACGTCGGTAACGCGACATATGTATCTTTACGCGTGCTTTCTTAAATATTAGCGTGGCGTCAGCTGAAATCATATTTTTACGTGCACCATCGTTTCGGGGCGGAAAATTTTGGTTGCAGCGAGTGGGCCTCACAACCCGGCCCAATTTTTGCGGATACGCAGACCCTCAACAACAAACTTTCTTTTTACTATAAATGTGCTATTATAGGTAGTAGAGAAAAAGGAAAAGTTGCTATGAGCTGCTAAAAGTTTAAGGAACATGGAGCAGATTTTACTTTTTCTCTAGAACCAATATAAGAAAATAAATAATAAAAAGAGAGTTTGTTGTTGCGGGTCTGCCTATCCGAAAAAATGGTCTGAGGTGCGTGGGCCACCCTGTATGATAGGGTTGTTATTGCGAAATAACAATGGTACGAGCACGCAAAAATTCATCGACACTGCTGTATCTTTGATACCCTTCATCGGAACTCTGTCCTAGGGGCTCGTTCGAACCGGAATTTTCCGATGGAGATGACGGTGACCTCGACTCGGAGAATGTGAGCAGTGCAATCGCTGATATAGAATGATATTATTGAAAATCATTAAAACGTGACGCATGTCACATATGATTTTTTCCAGTGTACTGCCATGCGACAACAAGTGCACCGGATGTTTCAGAGGAAACGCAACAGTGTGAGGGTTCGGCCACCCGCTCCAGCTGCGGAAGGCACGGTGGCGCTCTGGGTAGGCAGACCCGCACCACTGTGATGTTGACGTTTTAGTTCTATGAAACACCTGGTACGAATAGGCAGTCTACCAGCCGAGAGGTCCTGCACTCAAAAAGAAAAAAAAATCAGTGTTACACCCAACAAAACATCAGTAAAAAAAATAAGGAAAACAAAATAATAAGAAAAAATAAGAAAACAAATCATTGAAAATCAGAAAAAATAGAAAAGATCAGTAAAATATATGACAAATCACTTAAAAACAGAAAATTCGAAAATCGATGTGATTAAAGGTAATTTAAAGTGAAAGGACCCCTCGCGACCACCTACAAGTATGTGTGTGCGTGTGTGTGCGCGCCCGCGCGTGTGTGTGTGTGTCTGAGTGAATAATTTGTCGCACGCAGTCAAATCAAGTTTATAGTTTACTCCGCGGTTTACTCACACTGGTAAAACAAATGTGCAATAGTGCACACTTAAAGTGTGCTTCTTGGCACTTTGCGCATTTCATGGTGTTTAAACATATTGCACACTACGTGGTGTGCAAAGTTTCGACGTTTGGCAAGTGTGCAAAGTTTGCACACTTGGTTGTGGAAAATTCTTAATCATAGTACAGCAAAAGGTATACCAAGTGTCGAAATGTTGCACACTACGTGGTGTGCAAAGTTTAGACGTTTGACAAGTGTGCAAAGTTTGCACACTTCGTGATGTTTAGTTTTGCTCGACACCAGGAAGTGTGCAAAGTTTGCACATTTGAAAAGCACGCCAATTGGTGTGCAATATTCTACATTTGTTTTACCAGTGCAGCTGCAAGTGGGGTTCAGGTGAACGAAAATCACATACTTCGACTTTCACAGCACCTGAATTGAAAACGGCTGAGGCTGAAATCTTTGAACCTGTTCGGCAAACGAGCAGTAGCTGATGCGCCCCGCAGCAGATCGGATCAGGAGCGAAGGGTCGTCAACTCCGATATTCCTCCGTACCGTACACGAGATGGTATTACCTCAAATATTTCTTTGATATTACAGGTCATATTAGTTTGATATTTCCCAC
>JAHWGI010000076.1:320000-331286 GCA_029379305.1 Frankliniella fusca | reverse complement strand
TATAAAGATAAAAAGAGATGATTAAAGATGGATAAAATATATATATCTATATAGATCTCTATATAATATTATTGTCTCCCCCGCGAAGCTTTTTAGAAACAGAGGAAAAAGCAGTGTAACGTCCCTCTATCGTGATTTTGGAGTAGTTGTTGTTTTTTTTTCTTTTTCATCTTCATTGTAAGATGACCCTCAAAGGAAAAGAGAGAGAGAGAGAGAGAGAGAGAGAGAGAGAGAGAGAGAGAGAGAGAGAGAGAGGGGGAAGAGAAAGGGAGAGAAACTCATTGCAGGTTGCTCGGGGCGCGCGTGCGCGGGCGGGTGCAGCGGCGCGCGCGCGAGCGATGTGTGGGTGCAGCGGACTGTGCGCCGACACGGCGGAGAAAAATATTATCTCCTCCCGAATATAATAATTTATGGGTGAATTATGACGACACTTTTATAGCGGACGCACGCGAAAGGTTCGCGACGGTGGCGACGACGGCGCGCGGCGCTGTGGCGGCAACAGAGAGAGAGAGAGAGAGAGAGAGAGAGAGAGAGAGAGAGAGAGAGAGAGAGAGAGAGAGAGAGAGAGAGAGAGAGAGAGAGAGAGAACGAGAACGTACGTCTTCGTGGCTGTGGTATGGTGTGCTATAGTTCGCAGTGGGTGACTAACTTGGGTGACATATCGAGCCTCGTGGCCAGAAATAAATTCTACAGGTATTTTCCGCCAACTACTGTTAGACATGTTTTGGATCTATCTCTGAGAGGGAGGGAGAGAGAGAGAAAATCTGATCAAATAAACCCACCTCGAGAAAGAAATAGGAGCAAGCTACAGTAGCCACTACAGGAGGCACACGGGCGGGAATGTGATTCGAGAAAAATATACCTAGAGATCGAGAGAAGTGTGCAGTAGTGGGCGAAAAAGCAGAGGATGGGAGGGGGGAGTGGGAGAAATGAGGGTGAACTTCCAGAGGGGGTAAACATTCGGTTCGAGTGAGTTGCGACCTTGCCTTCGATTCGCAACTACTTCCGCAATTGCTGCTGTACGTCAGGGAAGTCGCCAAAGAGTGGAAAAATACTCGCGGCACAAACCGATATCTCCCTTCTGTCCATTTGTGAGTCACAGCGGAAAAGAATGGTTTTTGATTTAGAAGAAAAAAAAGAAGAGAAAAATATAAAAAAAACTCGCAAAAAACTCATTTCCGAGGATTTGACAGTTCGCCTGATTTTTTAATATCAGTTATAGTTTTGCTTCGGGGAATATAGCATTGTGCACCCTCTGAGATCACGTTTAAAAACAAACACAAAAGACAAAAAAAAATTACTTGCCCTTTCTGACTGTGTAGGCTACGTAGTGTGCGTGTGGATACAGAGCGCGGTTCATTAAATGTCTTAGCGGTTTTGAGTGTTGCGTTACGTGTGTGTGTTAGTGCGAGTGAGTGAGACAGACAGAGGGAGAGGGAGAGAGAAGGGTTGGAGAGAGAGAGTGAGAGAGTGAGAGAGAGTGAGAGAGAGAGAGAGAGAGAGAGAGAGAGAGAGAGAGAGAGAGAGAGAGAGAGAGAGAGAGAGAGAGAGAGAGAGAGAGAGAGAGAGAGTACAGGGAGAGGGGGGCAGGTCCGCGTCGTCGTACGGCCCCGGCACAAAGGCAAGGCAGCCGCCTCACTCCGCCCCGCCCCGCCCCGCCCCACCCCGCCCCGCCCCGCCACGCACACTCGACCACACGCACCGCAGGGCACCTTACCACAGGCATACATGAGGCCCACCGCACCACGGGGGACTCCTTCCAAATCCCTGGCCCGGCCAGCGGGGGGAGGTGAGGTGAGAGGGTTATCCTGAAACCAGACACTTTTGCCAGGTTTCCAGACTATTACCTACACATTTTCGTCGATTTTTAAATTTTATTTAAAACAAAAACAAAAAAAGTTCTATGCCGCTGTGATACGTATAATTTTCATAAAAATATATTTTGAACTCAAAAGATTGTTATTATATAAAAAAGTAAATATTTGGATTGTTGAGCGCGTATTGCGGTGCGCTTAACATATACAGTATCGGACTCGACGGGTGATACACCACCGCACCCCTGTACCGGTCCGCACGGCGCTTCCTGGCCGAACCGACCACTGCTCTGTACTTCCGCTCCTCCCCCGGAAATAAAGCTCCGGACGGATATTTGTGCCCCTCTGTGCAGGTGGCTGCGGGGCGCCTCGCACGCGCCCGGTTCCGCTCCCGTAAAACAAAACAAAATTTTCTTTTTAAAAAAAGAAGAAGAAACAGACACACTGACGATAGAAATTGTAAGTCCAAATCACGTGTAGTTGAACGAAAAAAAAAAGAAAGAATTAAAAAAACAAGACTTATTCTTTTAAAATAAATACCTTACATGTTTTCTGTAAATATTTTTCTGACTACGATTCTTTTAAAAAGTGGAAAAGAGACACAAATGGGAAAAGAAAATCCCCAATACAGTGAAGAGGCCCTTCCTCCCACCCCCACCCCCCTAAAAAAAGAGAGTTCCCAGGGACCTAACGTCACACGCCGTCGTATTTATGCGATGTGGCGGAAGTGGCCTCGTGATTGTGATGCCCCCCCCCCCCCCCCTCTCACCCCTATAGCACGGACCCGGCTGGACGCGACCGGCTGCCCAGATTTACCATTCCGGGGCTGTCGTGTCACATGACCCCAACTTCCAACCCCTCCCAACACTTTTGCCACGCCACACAGCATCAACGTCTAGCTAATGCCCCGAGGGATGGGTGGGGGAGAGGCGACACCCCCGGTCAAGCGGAAAGAGTGCGCGGCCCGGCGCGGCTCGGCTGCAGGGCAACTGTCACTTTTCAAAGAGGAAGAAAACATAAACTGAAATCGAGAGCAGAACGTTTGTGGGTGAGAACCATGCAGGAGAATATTTGTAGATTTGTACATTGTTTATTTTCATTGCTAGCAGTGCAAGCAGTGCAAGAGGCAGCGTGGGTTTCCATCCACGTTAACCTTACTGTTCCCGCATCCTTCTTTTTTTCTTTTTTCAAAAAATGTTATTATTATTATTATTATTATTATTATTATTATTATTATTATTATTATTATTATTATTATTATTATTTCTGCCCCGTGCTTAACACTACCGACGAAGAAAGTGATCTAGGCCACACTACCACACGCGTGCACGCCGGGCGGCCTACCCTGCGGATGACAGGCGCGCGCTCCCCGCCAGGCAGCCCACGCTCTGAGGACGCACCGCTCGCGCACTGTCAAAAATATTCGTTAAGGGTTACGGGAAAATTTTCCACGATAAATGTTGTAAAGTTACAGCCATCAGTTGTATTGTTACGATAACTACACTATGGGTCGACCTACTTTTCGAGGCATCTTCAGCGTATCACAACCGCAATCTGTTTAAACGAAGCTGCAAAAATATCTAATTAAAGTAAGAAGAAGGAAAAAAAAGGTTTAGAAAGAGATAATGTGAGTGATATATTGTGTTCCAGCCTCCCTTGAAGTGTGTGATATTCATTGTAAAAATATAACAAATTCAATAGATCTCGAGGAGAAAAAAAAATCAGTCTCTTTCGCAAGATTGCGACGGTCACACACTTTGGGTTGCCAGGGCACAGCGTCCTTGTCACGCACCCCCTGCAAAAGGCCGACGACAGCGCTATTCGTCACGTGATTCGCTCGGCGGAGCCTAATTAGCGAAAGCAGTAGTAGCGGCAGACTGCCGCTATAGTGCTGCGCCCTCTAGCGGGGCTCAGAGGCGTGACTTATCACTTGTTTATCGCAGAAGCAGCCCGCGACCCACAAACGTCCTGCAAACACAGGCCGACCGCCCCCGCACCCCAACACCCTGCCTCACACACACACGCACACACGACGCTTTTGCAATGAAGCTAATAGGGTCGACAAATGGGCGTCGAATGCCGGCGACGAAAACTAACAGCCAGCAAACGCTAGAGTGCTCGCTAACACACACACACACACGCGAGCGCGCACACACATACAGATTCACTCACATGCAGAGTAGGGACCCCTCAAATTATCGCTAAAGTCACAAACGCACTCTCTCACTCCATCACAAGTAGTTGGGCCCGCTCTCAAATCATCGGGTGAGTGGGAGGCATAGGCACACTCGCCTCTCTCTCTCTCTCTATCTCTCTTTTTCTCGCCGGCCTCTCTGCCGGCTAGAGGGTGCGACAAGGACAAACTGAACGTGGCTGCTACATCCTGGCGGCCGCTCCGCCCCGCCCCACGCCAGGACGCTGCTGGAGGCCCCTTGACAGCTTCCTCAGCCCGTTTCCTTAATTGTCGCACGCCTAGTCCGTAGACACTAACATGCTACCATCTCTCCTCTCTCCGTCTCTCTCTCTCTCTCTCTACCTTTCTCTCTCTCTCTCCTTCTCGCACACACATGGACGCACACACGTACGTCTTGTGCACTCTTGAAAACCAAAGTGTGCACAAATATTCATTATTTAATGTATTGTTAACAATAAATCTGACAGTCGGTATGCACACGCAATTTACTTAACACTTTGAAGTATGCAGTACATAATGAAACTTGATCACAATCGGTATGCTGCGGGCAGAAAAAAAGGGGTGGAGGCAGAAAGGAATGACACAGAAAGTAAGTATTGTGCTTTCCTGAAAAGGATGCCGGACAGCACTTCGCGACCCAGTGAAGAATACAACAATTTAAAAAAAAAAAAAAAAAACTTAGATTCGGAACCACACTGTTAAAAAAGTTCTTAAAAATAAGGAAAGATTTTCTCTTATTTTTAAGAACATATTCACAAGTTATGAAATTTTATAAAAGTTTATCGAAATTAAGAACATTTTTGAAATATCAAATTAGGATTTAAAATATAACAAGTAAGTTCTTAAAATTAAGTAAATTTTATGTAAATGTCATAACAGCATTATTAGACTTACGATTGTCTTGTACATTTAAGAAACAGTTCGGAAAATTCAAAGTACTTCTTAAAAATTCATCCAAGTTTTGAAATTGGGACATGGAATTTTCGTGTTTAATTTTTACTGGAGGAATTAATATTGAATTTTACCCGGCGGTATATAGCGATATGTCTTGTTGAGTGCCTAAAGTTCAATGATAAACGTGCTCCTTGCGCACTAAACAGCTAGTCATCCTGGGAATGTCCCTTTGGGTGGTGGCGCATGAGGTCGGAGCCGACCGCTCTCCGCGCAGGTAAGTCCCGATGGCCCCGTGGTCTAAGGCGTTGGAATTCCAACCCAAAGGTCCGAGGTTCGAGTCCACCCAATCGGTAAAGTACAAACAAGAACTTAATTGGAATAGAACTGTAACTTGCGCACCGGAAGGAAAGGTTCAGTCCGTGGGAAATCTAAATATTGCAGATTTTTGCGTTTTCTTGCAAGAAAAATAACTTTTTGACTTTTCATAACATGTTCTTAATTTTCAGAAAGTATTTGTTCTTAAATTTAATGTAAAATTTTCTTTGTAAATTGCTTCCAAACTCATGTTCTTAAAATTAAGATGGATTTTTTTAACAGTGCATTTGTACTCTCGTGCCCGACGGCAGGTGGTGCAGGGGGAAAAAGGAAAGGGAAAGTTTCGAATAATTACAGCCCGTACGGTCCAGTCGCGCATGGCGGAGGCACGAGGCCGGGGAACCGGAGCCACCTGGACTGCAGGTTTGGGTGCGGCAGGGCGGGCTGTTTGTTGTGTTTTACCCCGCCAAAGCCAACGGAGTGGGACGCAACAGGGCGGGGCGGGGCGGGGCGGGGCGGGGCGGGGCGGGGCGGGGCGGGGCGGGGCGGGGCGGGACGCTGTCTACGACACGGGGCCATTAGAGGCCTGCTTCATTAACGGGCTAAACCTCGCCGCCGCCGTGTGATTTGGATTCTTGTCGGGCGGCCCAGGCCGGTCGGCCACTGCGCGCGCGTCTGCCTGCCTGCTGGCACCACCTCTCTCTCTCTCTCTCTCTCTCTCTCTCTCTCTCTCACAGCATGGAGGATGACAACCTCATCCAGCTTTGCCGCTCCGCTGCTCCTCTCTTTTTGTCTTTAATATTTTTATTTTTCAACCGGCCGGCAGAGAGAGAGAGAGAGAGAGAGAGAGAGAGAGAGAGAGAGAGAGAGAGAGAGAGAGAGAGGAGCAGCATGTGCAGAGGGACGCTTAACATAATCCGATTACAGGTTGCGGGTCTGGGAGGCTGCAGCCGTGGCGCTCCCCCCCCCCCCTCCCCCTCACTCTCTCCACCAATATGGCCGCGGGCTGTGTAATTAACGAGAGGTCTCCGTGCGCCTTCGGCGCCTCGCAGAGTTTTACTTTGCCGCAGCCATTATTAACACAAGTTTCATTCACAACTTTGAGCGTGGTGTTAATGAATGACCTTTTAGTGCAAATTCACAACAGCAATAGCGCGTAGAAGGCAGTTTTTTTTTTTTTGGGGGGGGGGGGACAGGTACAGGCACGGTTATAGCGGCCACAAGGACACTTACACTACACACCAGCTGTACTATGGCCACCCCCGCCTACTCTCTCTCTCTCCCCCCCCCCCCCTCTCGGCGGGATCAGCCGGAGGGATAGAGCTAACTCTCTCCGCAGGCCTGCCGCCCTGCTGGGCCCTGCTGGGGGGGGCAGGCCGGGCCCGGGCCGTATTCCGGGGTGATAACTAGCAGGGCTGGAGGAGCAGTCCGTGCTCGTAACGCTACAATGTACTGCCCCACAATCCCTGGCCCGGACCACCCCGCCCCGCCCCGCCCCGCCCCGCCCGCGGCGATGGGGCCGTCATCTCAACAGCCGGCGCACGTACCCCTCAAGTGCTATCTGCCGCTACTGCTGTTGCTGCTCTACCGGCCCCCGACGCTCTCTTTATTTTGATCACATTCGCCCTGCTGAGCTCCTTGTTCTTTAAAAGAGAAAAGAATGTTGTGAATCACTCTTATCCAGTGAGAGACGACGCCCGAGGTCGTTTTCTTCCTATCTACTGCCAGTCATACGTATACAGGAAAAGAAAGCGATTCCTTAAGTCATCTCCACTTTTTTTTTAATTCGAAAAGATAGTACGATTCCGCAGAAAAAAAAAAATACACATTCGGAGAGGAGAATTACCAGTTTGGTTCAGCTATAACTGTTTAAAGAAACCGCGATTCCGAATTATTTTTGTTCTTCATTTTCATTGCTATTTATCAATCTTTCTTGTCATTCATTCCTGTTGATATCTGAGGTCTAAAATGCTGGAATGATTCCCACAGCTTTTAGTCCCCTCGATGTTGACACACCCAAGAAAGACAGTAATACCAGAAGTACACGCCAAAAATGTCTTTACTTCTAGGTAGACCTTACCTCACGGTATGGACACGTGCTGGTCGCGACACAATAAAGTCCTGGACCTTTAGGGTACGACGGATATCATGCAGCTCACCACAGCATATGGGGACCGCCAAGGATGGGCTGGGCAGCCAGGAATACAAAACTATTGGGTGGTGCACAGGTAAAAGAGAAGGGGTAAAAAACTGTAAACATGCGCAGTTTTCTCGTCCCTCTAAACTCTTCAATTCTTACAAAGAAAATTATTACAAGTAATTCTGAGAACCGTAAAGAAGCTAAATTTTCTTTGTAATACAAAGGAAAATTTTTGTTAGACAAATAAATTTTTTTGAGACAAAGAAAAACGTTTTGTAAGACAAAGAATCATTTTGTAATACAAGGAAATTTCCTTCAGTATATTACGGTCACACAGAATTCTTTGTATTTATTTATAAGAAAAAATTCTTTGAGGAAGATTTACAGTGTACCAGAAGCCATAGCCGTGCAGTGTTCATCCGCAGCTGTCCGGCGGGTTTGATCACCGGCGGGCGGTCGCTTTATATTTACGCCCTGGTTTTCTCTCTCTCTCTCTCTCTCTCTCTCTCTCTCTCTCTCTCTCTCTCTCTCTCTCTCTCTCTCTCTCCCTCCCTCTCTCTCCCTCTCTCTCTCTCTCCCTTTCTCGCTCTCTCACACACACAAGATCTCTCTCTTTCGCTCTCCCGCTAGATAAGTGAGCGAGTGTGTCGCGGGCCGGCACCGCACCACCGTTTTACAGCCTCTGCAAGATGTTACTACCCCCTCTCCCTCAGCTGACCCCCCCCCCCACCCTCACCCTCCCCCCTCTCCTGCCGTGGAGAGGATGCGGCGTCGGACCCATAGCGACAGCAGGCGAGTGTAAAACATATAAAAAAAAATATTGCTCTCTCGCGCACGCGACGTTCGAAAAAATATGAAATTGAAATTTACCGGTGTGTTTTATGTTATCCTCATTTCGCGGATCCTTGTGCCTGCGGGCAGCGGGTGGTTTGGCGCCGAACCCCTGCCAAAGGGCTCTCTTCCTCTCTCACTCTATCACTACCCCCCCCCCTCTCTCTCTGTCTCTCTCTCTCTCTCTCTCTCTCTCTCTCTCTCTCTCTCTCTCTCTGGCCGTGCCTGCTCGGAGTGCATTAGCGCGGATCTCCGGGAAGCTCCACCGCCTTCCTCCATCTCGGTCTCGGGGTTTACGTTACGTACGCCACCGGTGCACCGCCGCCACCGCGCCGCGCCGGCCACCGCCACCTAGACGCGCCAGCCTAACGACCTCAATGCTTTGCGCTCGCCCTGCGGGTGGAGAGCAAGGGCGGTGGAGCAGGACGCGTCCGAATAAAGATAGAGAGCTACCTCGAGGTACCGGCGCGGCGACCTCGGCGCTGAGAGAGAGAGAGAGAGAGAGAGAGAGAGAGAGAGAGAGAGAGAGAGAGAGAGAGAGAGAGAGAGAGAGAGAGAGAGAGACGAGTGAGAGAGAGAGAGAGAGTGTGTGTGTGTGAGAGAGAGAGAGAGAGAGAGAGAGAGAGAGAGAGAGAGAGAGAGAAAGAGAGAAAGAGAGACGAGTGAGTGAGATAGCGAACGCAGTCGTTCCTCTCCGCACTCACCTAATTGCTGCTGCACCGGCACGCTGCGGGGGCGGGCGCATAGCATTTCGTGAGAGGAGGCGGGGCAGGATAGCCGACTGATTCAGAAGATCGCTCTCATCTCTCCGTCCTTGTCGTACCTACAGCGGTGCCCTATGCCGGCCATGGTAGTGCTCCATGAGTGCGACGAGGACAGAGAGGTATGAAAGCCATCTTCGGAATGGCTCGGCTGACCGCAGGCGTCTGCCGGCCCAAACGTGCCGCCCCCGTCGGGTCACTGGGGCCCGATGCGCCCCCCTCCCCCCCCCACCCGTGGGGCTCCCCATCGCCGCCCTACACACCCTAAAGGCCCCCGCGCAGAAGGGCACTAGTTGCAGACTATGTGATTTTCCCTGGTTCGGAGCTCCCATACCCGCGCCGCGTCCGCGAGGGCGCCATGCTCGCCCCCCCTCCCTTCCTCCCTCCCTCCCTCCCTCCCTCCATCCCTTCCTGCCTCCCTCCCTCACCCCCAATCCCACCCACCCCCCATCCACACGATCCCTTACCATTCCACTCCCCCTCTCTCTCTCCTCTTGTATTTCCGGGGCCAAGTTTGTGATTTAATACCTGAAAGTTTGACCCCCTCCTCCTCCTCTAACTGGCCGTACGTACACTGGCGCGTTGCACGGTCTGGCCAGTAAACAGTTCGCGCGCGCGGCCTCACACGAAGTGAGAGAGAGAGAGAGAGAGAGAGAGAGAGAGAGAGAGAGAGAGAGAGAGAGAGAGAGAGAGAGAGAGAGAGAGAGAGAGAGAGAGAGAAATACGGTCCCTCTGACTAGTGTATTTGTCCCACAATTCTTCGGAGTCGACGGTGGCCGAAATGTAATTATGTATTGTTTAAACAAATATATTATTGTCTAAAGACAATGAGGAGAGAGAGAGAGAGAGAGAGAGAGAGAGAGAGAGAGAGAGAGAGAGAGAGAGAGAGAGAGAGGGAGGGAGAGAAAAGCTTGGCACATATATAGGAAGTAGCCTTGGGGGCGGGCGCCTGTACGACTCGTGGGTAGGCAGCCGCAATTCACCGGTGTCCACCGGGAGTGCCTACGCCGCTTTTCGCGGGCGCACAAGTACTGCTTAGCCATGCAAACTTATCAAAATTTAGAAGAGAAGAAAAAGTAGACAAGACGGATTTCACCTGTGGACCTTACAATCAAAAGTACAACATTAAATTCTATGCATGTCTGCTTAATATTACCAAAATTTCAACGGACAGTTGGTTTTCTGCGGTAAGGAGCCATTATGCGAAACGAAAACATGCACGTTTTCCAGCAGTTTTAAAGGGAACTCGTGCATCATTTTCACCACCTTAAAAAATCAAACAGGATATTTAAAAATGAAGCTGGCACGGATTGATGAGCAGGTGACAACGAAAGAAAATAAAAATAAAAACAAGACAGATTTCAACTAGACTTCAGAATGGAGTGTATAAGATTTAGTTCTACAGCAGGTATGCTTCACACTATCAAATTCCGTGCGTCAGTTCATTTTCTGTGGTGTAAGGGGCCATATAATACAAAACACGCACGTTTTCCAAGCGATTTTAGAAAAACTAAAAACTGAAGGACACTGGGGAGGTAAGAGAGGGAGGGAGGGAGGGAGGGAGGAAGGGAGGGAGAGAGCGAGAGAGAGAGAGAGGGTGGGGTGGAAGAGGACACGGTGGGCGCGCGCAGGGAGATGCGAGCTCACGCACATGCGATGTGCGACTTGTCTACCAATTAACGGGATCCATCCCCAGATTACGCGCAGCGCGGCCGCACGGGGCAGTCCTGCCCAGCACGGCCCCGGCCCCCCTGCCAACAGCAGCAGCGGCTGCGGCAGCGGCGCGGAGCTGGCATGCGTCGCTCCCTTCAATATCTCATTCGCAATCAGACCATGAATCCATGTGCCGCGCTGCCCCCGAGGGGTGAGGGGGGGGAGAGGGGGTGGGGGAGGAGGAAGAGGGGTGAAGGGAAGGACAGCAATCCTACACAAGTGCGGGCCACGCCGTGCGGGCTGTGTGAGTGCGCGAACAGGCGTTATCATTCTCTCTCTCTCTCTCTCTCTCTCTCTCTCTCTCTCTCTCTCTCTCTCTCTCTCTCTCTCTCTCTCTCCCTCTCTCCCTCTCTCCCTCTCTCCCATCCTCTCTGCCGATTAGCCGACACGACACCCGGCCGCCGCCGCCGCTTCTCTCGCTTCCTCTCAGATAGTGGCTCTGACTGATGGTTCGCTCAGCTACACCGGGGAACCCGCAAATGTGTCGCGAACTTCGCACACTTACTGTATAGAGATGAGCGAACAGGCCAGTTCGAATTTAAACGAACTCGAACAAAATTGGTCTAAAATTCTTCGAACGAACACGAACACGAACAACCATTTTTTTCTTCGAACGAACCGAAC
>JAHWGI010000076.1:112500-315000 GCA_029379305.1 Frankliniella fusca | reverse complement strand
AAGCTGGTGTGAGCAGCAGCGCCACCACAAGCAGGCCGTCTTTTTGCTCAGATCAGAAGAAAGAGGAAAAAAATACGTATCAGCGGCTTGTGTGGTACCGAGGAGGAAAAAGATTCCGATTGGTTTGGCGGTGTGTGTGTGTGTGTGTGTGTGTGTGTGTGTGTGTGTGTGTGTGTGTGTGTGTGTGTGTGTGTGTGTGTGTGTGTGGGCGCGCGCGCGCGCCTCTCTCTCTGTGTGAGAGAGGGGGGGAGGGAGGGAGGGGGACAGTTTGTGTTTGTGTGTGTGCGTGTGAGTGCGTGCTGCCGTCGCTTCGGTGTTGAGTTACGCTCGGTTTGTCGTATTGTGCCACACTAGTGCCCCCCCCCCTCCCGCGCCGGCGTAGCCTCGCGCAGGGGCACGACATTGGCGAGGACTTCTCTTCCATGTCTGCCGGTTGGACGCCTGCCAGAGCTTTTAACCCCTTGCGCCTGCTTCCCCGTCTCTGACGTATCCACTTCCAGCAGCTCGCCGGGCGGGGAGGGTGGGGTGGGTGGGGCGGGGCGGGGCGGGGCGGAGCCGAGGTGCTGCCGTGAATTGTGTATCAGAGAAGCCGGCCGTTCATTCTGTCCCTGTATGGCACATGGCTCGCATGCGATCGAGAGAGAGAGAGAGAGAGAGAGAGAGAGAGAGAGAGAGAGAGAGAGAGAGAGAGAGAGAGAGAGAGAGAGAGAGAGGAGGGGGTGGGGGTGGGAGTAGCTTCTCGGTGCTTCTAGAAAAGTAGGCAATACGCAGTTCAAACACAGACATACAGACATATGAAGTGTGGCTGCTGCATCCACACTTGCCTGCCTATACCTGGGATTCGCGTAGGACGCCAAGAAGGCAGGGGCAGGCAGGCTCAGATATAGCCCGCTATATTTACCACTGTGTTTGGGATACTGAGAGCCTTTCTTTCTAGCAGAACTGGCGATTCTTGTACGCAATCGCGAACACTAAAAAATTTATTGAAATATCCTTGGCGTGTGAAAACACTCAAAACGCATAGTCGTCGCTCATCCATGCACCACCCTTCAACCTTATTTTCTTTTTTTAGCCTAACGGGAGCAACTCAGCAATTCGAGTCGCGCGTCCGCTCTCGAAAGTCTCGCGTCATCATTTTCCTCATCTTGTTTGCTAATAAATTTTCTTTTTTTTTTTCCCACCCAATCTTTATGTTTGCAAAAGAGCGAATACTTACTTAAGATATGACGAACTTTTCCCAGCAACGTAATTAAAGGACCAGGGGGCCCACCGGGTCTGGAAGGGGGTGGGGGGTGGGGGGGGGGCGTCCCCGCTCTGTCATTCTGAGATCGCTTGTGAGCGAAACCATTCTGGCAGGCCAACGCAGAGAATGAACCTTGTCGCCAGCTTCAGCGGGCAGCGGAGGCGGCGAGGGGCTGCTTCCACCGTGTTCACTTCAGAAATTTATCATTCTCGTAGTAAGAAAACTTTCCTTGAAAATAAGAAAAAGAAATTAAAAATAAGAAAAAAGTGGGAGTAGAAACGTTAAACGAAATTAAGAAAGGGCGCATGCAGCCGAAGCCGGCGCCGGCCTCCCGCGCTTGTTGAGGCTTAAGCTCGCGGCCGCGGGGCGGGGTGGGGCGGGGTGGGGCGGCAGCAGCGTTTCTCGATATATCGCCCACCCCACCCCCCGTCCCTACCCCCTTTTGTATTGCTTTTCGAAAGTTGTGATGGTTGTGATGTTCTGGCAGCGTGGTGCTCGGCACATCCGTCCTGCTGGTATGGGGAGCGGGGGCGAGGCGAAGACTCACCCCGCCCCACCCCGCCCCACCCCGCCCCACCACACCTCGCCCCGCTCCACCCCAAGGCTTGGTAGTAAGAAAGACATAAAATTAGATGAGCGGGGGAAGGAGCAGGAAGAATAAAAGTTTGACCCCATCCCCACCCCACCGGCCTGAGGGTAGCCTCTCTCACCCCAGTAGTCTGACCAGCCGGGCGTGGGCCCACGGTGAGCGGGGAGACGCACACCCCTCGCGCCATCACAAATTGCAATGCACTTCATTACTCCTAATTCCAAGACAAGTAACTTTTCTGCCCAGCCGCGGCGTGGCGGCGTGGCGTGTGCCAGCGACCTGCACGCTTGCGCCCCCTGCACTCTGGGCTGGGCTGGTCTTCCCTCGACAGCCACGCGCCTCCCCGCGACCCGTCCTGCAGGCACACATCGACCACGACGTCTTGCCGATTCTCTTTACACTCGACGTTCTTTGTACTCTCAATCGTCGTGCCACCGGGAGACAGGGCGTCGTAACGAAACGAAAATTGTTTGGCCCCTTTTCACGCATTTTCGCCCATATAAATATCTCATGAACGGTGCAAGGCATCTTGACAAGCGATGGTACATTAGAGAGTTACGATGCGAATGAAAAAATAACGTATTAAACTTCATAAGATAACGAAATTAAAGTGCATTCGTCACTCTCTATTGAACCATCGTTTGTCAAGATACCTCGCCCCGTTCATGAGATATTGACGAAAAATTGTGAAAAGGGCATGAACGCGCTAGGAAGAGGAAAAGCTACAAGAGGAAAGTGTACGATACGGAGAGAGAGAGAGAGAGAGAGAGAGAGAGAGAGAGAGAGAGAGAGAGAGAGAGACGGATGATTGAAACAAGGAGAGCGAAATCATCAACAACAACAACAACAACAAAAAAAGACATGCATCAGCACATCTGTTGCTCTCCCAAGTCGGCTCGGACTAATTTTCGTCCCTCGAGGGAGTTGCGGCATTAGGGGTTGGATTTCGGGAGGGCCGCCGACCTGCTCCCCACCCCCGGCAGCGCTCTCGCTCTCTCCGTCACAAAGGAGGAGGGTCCGATGCGTGCCAGGTCCTTTGGAACGCCCCGCCCCGCCCCGCCCCGCCCCGCCCCGCCCCGCCCCGCCCCGCCCCGCCCCACACCGCCCCGCCCGCTGAGCTTATTGCGAATCAGTCAGGCACAAGCAAAGGTGCACACGCGAGGATGTCTCGAATTGTGATTAACTTTTGAAACTCAAACGGACATTTCAGTTTGATACTTAGGGTACGAAGTAACCCTAATTTTTTTTTTTAAGCTTTTGGCGAGTTGGTTGACGACACCGTAATTAACTGAGAACACAGGATAACACGGAGATAATTGTTATTTTAATGTCAGTTGGTCGCAATTTTTTTTTGTTTGTTTTTGGTTCCGCGATTTGCAATATACGTTGGGAAACAAAAATTTTGGAATCATGGCCGTTGGGAATTCTACTTGTAGTGAAGCATGCTATAAAGGCCGCGCAGTACTGGGCTGACCATCCCGCGCGCGCGCACGAGACGAGACATTTATGGTGAGAGCGAGCAGGGTGAGGGAGAGGGAGGGAGATAGATGGAGAGAGGGGAGGTAGGGAGGGAGACGGAGAAGGCCTGGGCAATTAGTGCGACACGAATCCGTACTCTGCTGCCACCGCCGCCAACGCGAGGGCGTCGCGGCGAGCCTCGTTGTCTCTCTCTTTCTCCTCCTCCTCCTCTCTCTCTCTCTCTCTTTCTCTCTCTCTCTCTATCCCTCCCTCCCCGCCAGCATGCTTTCTCTCTCTGTCTCTCTCGGTCTCTTTCTTTGCTTCTGTCTCCCTCTGCCTCTGCTGCACCACAAGCAGCATACTTTTCTCAAGGAAATGCCGCGACTGCACGAGAGAGACAGAGATTTGAAGAGAAACGAGCAGAGAGAGAGAGAGAGAGAGAGAGAGAGAGAGAGAGAGAGAGAGAGAGAGAGAGAGAGAGAGAGAGAGAGAACAGAAAGCGCGAGAGAAAGAGAGAGGCGGTCTGCTATTCACGCCACAGATACGGCCTTGATTGAATGATTTTAGGCGGCGGCGGCGTCGTATTGACATAGCGAAGCGCAGCGCGACTGGCGCGACGCAGTGCGGGACATTTAGCCTGATGAAAGGCGTCGGGGGCGACGCGCCTTGCGGAGGGGACCGGAGGGGACCGGAGGGGACGCCGCCTGTTGTCATACATTTCTCTGAGGGGGCCACATTATAACCGCTGCTACGCTGCTATACCGCCTTCGCGAGAGTTCTCCGCAGAATGCCACCATGCTCCTTAAAGAAAACAACCGAATTTCACTGTCAAAAGTGGCACAAATTCTCGAGAAAAAAGCAATTTTGCTGACTTAAATGTGAATCTCATAGATTATAGCTTCCTCTTCAAACAAGAGCGCTGTTGAACCTAGTGTGCAACTGTTCAACACCTTTCAGTGTGGCAACTATATGTTTATTTTGTGAAAGTGCTCAACCCGACAGCCGTGCGATTGAAATTGCTCAACTCCACGACTGTACACTTATTGTTAGTGTTCGACACGGCAGTTCTGCACTTGTAAGTGTTCAGCTGCGCCGGACAACACTTTCCTTGTTGAACACTTCCAAGTGTATAACTGCTGAGTTAAACAGTTATAAGTGTAAAACTAGTGAGTTTAACACTCGCGATTGCTCAACCCTATGGGTTGAACACTTGTACATGTAAAACTGGGAGTTGCACTCTTATAAGTGTTTAGCAGTTGTTGTACACCTGGTTTCACAGTGAGGCCGGCGGGATGTGGGTTTGTAAAAAAAATACTCAGAAAAATGCCAAATCAAAATCCAAGCACAAAAAAATCAAAAAAAAAAAAAAAAATCAGAGAAATTCAAAAACTTAGGGGAATACATAAAAAAATAAAGAAAAAGTACAGTAGTTATATCTACACAAAAAAGTAAAAATTCAAACAAATTCCACCCCCACCCCACCCCCCCCACGAAAAATTTCAGGTGAATTTTCTAAAAATTCAATAAGAATATACATGACATTACACTAAACTTTAGAGCGGTCCCCACCCACCCAACCCCAGCCCCCTCGCGGACCTCTCCCCTCCCATCTCTTTAGCCACTGGGTGAAACACTTTTCTCCTGGGCGGCGCCCGGCCCACTGACAGGCCGTTTGTCTGCCGAGCCGAGCGCCCCGCATCTTCATTAAGACGCTTCCGCGCGCGCGCTGGTCCAGGGGCGCTGCTGCACGAAGAAAGGCGGCTCGCGATGCTAATGTGAGCGAAAGGGTTATTTCGGATTGGATCGGTGCGCGGGGCGGGCCGGGCCCGGGGCGTTGGTGCAATAAGTCTTTGCGGGCGCGGGCGCGGTACAATGGAGAGGTCTCTCCCCCAACACGCCCCCTGGGGCGACTCTGACCGCAGCAGGCAGCACGCTGCGCGGTGCATAAGCAGCGCAATCATTATTTGCAGACGAAGAAAAATAGCTCCGTATATAGTCCTACTCTACATCCGCTTTTGCCTTATTTTCTCAGAGGAGGACAGTCTGCCGATTGAAAGCAGGAGACGTATCATCATTAATGATAAGGAGATTCAGCAGCCTCGTCCGCCTATCCTCCTTTTCTAATCTCGCGAGGGAGAAGTAA
This sequence comes from Frankliniella fusca, assembly GCA_029379305.1. Taxonomy (NCBI): domain Eukaryota; kingdom Metazoa; phylum Arthropoda; class Insecta; order Thysanoptera; family Thripidae; genus Frankliniella; species Frankliniella fusca. The sequence continues at coordinate 309,567 of JAHWGI010000076.1, read as the reverse complement.
TGGGTGGTCGGCAGTGCGCCAGGGGCGACTGGTTGGACGTGAAGAGCGAGTGAGACAGAAGAGAGAGACAGAAGACGTGCTCGGAACCGGACGTGCGTGGCGGGGAAGTGCGCGACTGTCACACAGTGCACGAGTTGAACATTAATGAAAGTTTAAAGCTTCACAGACTGATGAGCTCAAGATAATTTTAATGAGAATACACACACTTGAATAAGTAAATGTGTGACACGTTTAGAGATAATTTAGTCAATTTACATTAAATTGTATTATTTTGGATAAAGACAGGGGGTTGTAAGGTTACGAATTTGAAAGTGTAAATTTACAACAAATTGCAAAAATAAAAAATTATTTTACAAACTAAAAGTAGACACATTTCATGACCAAGGATTTTGTCGAATTTAGTTTTCCAGGGAAATTTTACACCCTTGGACGGAGAGTTGCAAGAATAGAAATTCACACTCCTATACGTGCGTGACATTCACACACTTGGATCGCCGACGCTATCACGCCCGCTTTCATGCTTGTCCTCCTCATCCTCTTTAACACCGTTGGCATTGACAGGCCTCGCCGGGCCGTGCCGTGCCGGGCCATTCGTAAAGGGTTTCAGGTCATGTGACAACGGTATATCTCCGGGCCGCAGTCCGGACCCGACCCGGCCCGGACCGGCTCGGCTCAGGCTCTGCGGGGCGGGGCGGGGCGGGGCGGGGCGGGGCGGGGCGAAGCGGAGCCTCCCTCCATTCTCTAAATTGCACGGCGTTCGCTCATTCCCCGAGCCGAGGATGTAGTGCCTCCCGACTGATCTGGTTTGAAGGGCCGTATACCACTCTAGACACCGCCACCCCCCACCCACCCCGCCCCGCCCCGCCCCGCCCCGCCACACCCACGCCCCGCAACCCCAAAGCTTGACGTGATCCACCCCACCCTGCCGCACCACCACCGCTTGCTGTGATACCCCAGCTACTCCGTCGCTCCAGCCGTCTGAAGGGACAGATAAGAAAACCGGAAGTATGCGGCTTGTAAGCTCCCTCTCGTGGTGTCAGAAAGAGAGAGAGAGAGAGAGAGAGAGAGAGGAGATGAAAGTATAGGGAAAGAGGTAGGGGTGTAAGAGAGAGGAGAGGGAGAGTGGAAGGTTGGTAAGGTTGGTAGCAATCCGTAGCGCTCACATGGTTCAGTATTTCTTCTTATGTACCTTTGGAAAGAGAGTGGTTCTAAGAACATAGATAAGAAATTAGAAAATATAGAGGGGTCCGCCATATCTTTACTGAAATCCTATCTAGTTGCCAGTCAGAACTATACACAGCTAACGGAAGACGACAAAAAAAAATCAGCCAAGGGGATAGAAAATGGAGAGAAAGAGAGGGCCAAGAGATAGTATGGCTTGCCCCGCTTTTCTTCCCGGGAATTTACCTAAATAATAGCGCCTAAAGCGCCCTTCCCTACTCCTTTGTCTGGCTCTGACTGCGGAGAGAGGGGGAGAGGGGGTAGGGAGAGGGTGAATAATAAAATACAATCGCTGTTTTCTGAACGCACTTCTTCACTTCGCTGTGCCCTCCCTTTCGTCTCGTGTGCCCTTTTCTTATCTTATTCTCAGGACCCTCCCCTCCCCTCCGTGCAGCGAGCCAGTAAGCAATGCGACGTGCTTTCAGCGGCCGCCCCGCCTCGCCCCACCCCGCCCCGCCCCGCCCCGCCTCACCCCGCCCCGCCCCGCCCCGCCCCGCCTCACCCCGCCCCGCCCCACCCCGCCCCGCCCCGCCCCGCCTCACCCCGCCCCGCCCCACCCCGCCCCGCCCCACCGCCGCCCGTCCGGCGGCGGCGGCGGCATGAGGGGGCGGGGGAAGGGGAGGGAGAAACGCAAATAATGGATCAGGTGGGTTTCCTAAAGACGGAACGGGTAAGGGGTAGAGAGGGGGATAGGGGCGTAGGTAGAGGCAAGCCGCCGCCACAGTCCCGCGAAGATACCTAAATCATTGATACCCACCCCGTCGCCTGCCTGACTGCCTGTCTCTACTCCTCGTCCCCCGTCTCTCTCTTTCTCCCTCCCTCCCTCCCTCCCCTCTCTCTCTCTCTCCTCTCTCTCTCTCTCTCTCTCTCTCTCTCTCTCTCTCTCTCTCTCTCTCTCTCTCTCCCGCGCACACGTCCGCTATTCTTCTCATCCCCGCCGGTCGCTCTGGCCGATAGTATCCTTGGTGGCGCGGCGGCGGCGGGGCGCGGCAGTCAAGGTGCCCCTCATAAGTCATGAAGAGGCAGCAACTAGTCATGGCCATGGCGAGAGCGCGCCTCGAGAACATAGTCGGCCATAAGTCATGAAAAATGACTCCCTCCCCTTTCCCTCACCTTTTCCACTACTTCCACCCCCCTCCCCCTCCCCACTTCTTAGCTCACTGTTTATAACCAATCTAAAGATTCCATAGGAAACCTCTGCTGGGTATATCCTGGCAAATGCCTGAGAAAATATTTTCACCCTGTAGCGCGGGAAATAATCGCAATAACAACAACAACAAAAATTGTCTCATTTTTACGCGCGTTACTTCGGAGATACTGATCGAGCTATATCGCGCGTTCCGCGTACCTTCATGGTTTTTTCATCGGTGCTTTCGCCGTCGCCATAAAGCAGTACCGAGTGTCGCAAGCATTACGAGCCGCAGGACTGCGTCGTTATTTCACTATAAATAGTTTCCAGTCGAGTAGCCGCCACACCGCCTATCCCGGCAAGTGTGTGTCGCACACTTGTGAATGTGTGACTTTTTAATCGTACATTTTTGCCTTCATGTGTGTTACATTAGGTGAAACATTCGAGATACATAAAAAGCGTTCGGAAATTGTTGACTTTCTTTTTTTAAAAAAATGAAATTTTGCGAATAGTTCTTAGTGTTACCATGTATAAAAAATATACTGTCCTGAACATTTTTAAATTGTGTAAATTAGTTTGAACTGTTCTGTTCACATTTTTTTTTCTTACTATTTTTTTTGAATTTGATCCGAAACTGCAGAACGAGAGGCACCCAGACTTTTCCCTATCGTGGGGAAAAGAAGATAATGCAACAATTGTATTCGCCAGGCACGGTGAGGCAGTGGCGGTCGATGCAGGGGAACGGGATGGTTGCGAGTGGCCACAAGATTAGCAAGTAAAGGTCATTGAAATCACAAATTCCGCTGCACCGTCGAAACAATGTAGCAAACTAAGGAACGTTAATATGCTGGTTGTATTTCGGTCTGTTACTGCTCCGGGTGGTGGTCGAGGAGGGCAGTGGAAAGGCGGGGCTATTGCGGGGGTAGGAGAAAGGCCGGGTGAGGGGGGAGAGGAAGGGGGGACTGGTCATCCTCAAACAGGCATGGCGGGACGGGCGGGGCGAGATGCAGGAAGCCGACTGAATTAATAAAAGCGTTGAATTATTTAAGAGGTGTGCGTTTTGTGAGTAGCCCGGCCCGGCCCGGCCCGGGACGGGCTCTCGGACAGCTCGCCACGCGTCCCCTTTCCCCTCTCCCCCCTGCCCCTCTCCTTGATGGAAAGCGAAGGCAAGTGGAAACCATATCTCGTGCCTTCATCAGCACGAAGAGATGGAAAAAAAAAATCAAGAAAGAAATTAATCGTTCCCAATACAGAGTTATGTATGAACATGCTGGCGTTTGTACTACACGCTACAACTATCATCACACTTCGTAATGTGTTTGAAAAATGAATTATGTCCAGGTAAAAACAATGTCTGATTTTTGGAGGTAAAAGGGAAAACTTAGTGAGCTTCCATGATTTGAGGGAAGCTTCTTAGATGTTGAGAGCGTCTCCATAACAATGAGGGAAGTTCCCACATCTATAGATGAGGTGAGTTCCACAAAATCTAAAGAGTCTTTTCCCTAATCAAAGGAGTGCCTCAAATAAGTTTTCAATTTTTCCTTACAAAAATAAAATCAGACATAGTTTTCACTGTGCTAATTGCTGACAAAGTACACTAATTGCATAATTTGATGGGGGTGAGTGGTATGAGGGCCCTGAGGCCTGGAGGTGGGAGGGTGCGTGGCTCACCCCGCGCGAGGACTCTTTACCCGGTCGTTTTCCTTATTTACCACTCCCTTTCACCTTTAACCCTTCTTCCTCCCTTTCCCCGCTCGTTTATCGGGCCGCGCGCTAAGCGGCATGGCGTGGCGTGGCGTGGCGCTCTGCTTGCTAATTCATCAAAGGGCTGGTAATCACCGCCCCGAAGCGTCAAGACTATGAAGGGAAGGCCCATAGCGCGAGCCCAGCCCAGCGCCAGAGGTGTCGCTGCGTTTCCGGTTAGAAATCGCTCATAACCCACAAATTGATAACAGTACAGAACAAATGATGTTAAAAATTAAATCAAAGGTTTACCTCGCAACGCGTAATTTTAAGAAAACAACAAAATTAAAACCAATACCCTTGAAGACAAATCAGTTTTTTTTTGTTTTGGGGTTCCAGGCACAACACCAATAATAACAATAACACTAAATCCGCTCAATTTCGTTGTATTTCAATATAGCGGCTCGTCATTCATCACGCCGGCCAGATAAATCTCGCGAGAGGAAAAGATAAATCATGGTTTAGCAGAGCAGCAGCGCTGTAAGCTGCTGTTCTGTTGCGTCTCGCGCGACCGCAGTGCCAGCGCGCCGCTGGCCTCCCCGCCGGTCTAAGTAAGTGAAAGTGTGTGAACGTCACACACATGTAGGTGTGTGGGGTTCAAAACGTTCACGCTCATCCATTGGCAAGGTGTAAAATTACAAGAATTTTTTTTTGAAATACTTTAACTTGGTAAATACGTTCACGAGGGCAACTTTACACTCCTCCAAGTTTGTTACACTCGAGTGGGAAAGCACTCCTGAAAATGGGGTACGAGTGATTACGCGATTACGCCGGGTAATATGCATGTTTGCACCAATTATTTTACTGCTTAACATACATAATAAGGTTATTACAATTACTATTTTATCGATAATAAGCCTTAAAAACAGGTTATTTCGCCTAAAATACAGTTGATTACGCATTGATTACGTGCCTGGGTGTACGAGTGATTACGCCAGTGCTTTCCCCCTCGGTTACACTCGCACATTTGGGTTTTCACGGTTTTTTCTTGTCGCCCCCAGTCAGAGCTCTGAGGAGTGTGCGCCGGCGCACGCCCCTGGCACCAAACGCGCAGCAGCGCCTACGGCTCGACAGGCAGCCATCTTGGTCTCGGAGTTAGGTCCTAAGTCAAACAATCCGAGGGTGGTGCGGGCCGCTCCGGCTGCATTCAGCCCAGAGAGCGAAAGGGAGAGAGGGGGGGAGAGAGAGAGAGAGGGGGGGGGAGGAAAGGTAAAGGGAGTAGTTAGCTTCCACGCTGTTGCAGCAGGTCCGTACGTTGTCACGGACTACACCCACCTGTACCACGATCTCATACATTAGAAACAAAGCCCAAAAAGAAAAAAAAGGGAAAAAAAGTGCGTCAACTTCCCTGCTTTTTAGCAAAAAAAAATCCGCTAAACAAAAGTTTAAAAAATTAGTTTTTAAAAAATCAGACCCTGACAATTCTGGGCGACGCACGTTCCCTCACACCACCACCACCTCATCTGAGCCTCTGACAACTATTGGTTAGCTGAATCAAAAGAGCTATTTTTATCATTTTGCATATTCCTGGTCTCCCAAATGTCGTTCCCGCTGCCCTTTCTCTCCCTTTTTCTTCTTTTTTCCTCCCCCTTCTTCAGCCCCATTCCTCTCTCTCTCTCTCTCACTCTCTCTTTCTCTCTCTGACCGAGGCGTTTGGTCGGGTGGAGTTGCGCATCCATAATGGACGACTCAATTATGATTGCACGACGAAATGTCAGGCGCCGAGCATTGAGTGGGAGGAGGGGGGCACTGTGACACATTGCCTGTCTGTTTGCCTTCCCCCTCCCCGCCACTCCAGGCCTATAGGCCTAGTCGCGCCAGCCTAAAATATTTCGCGCAGAACGTAATTCGCCATTTGCCCTCTGCTCCACACATTGTTCCGCACGTTGACAGCAGGTACGAAACGCTTGCAAAGGTAAGTGAAAAGAAAAAGGGTCTTAAATGGCTGCAGCAATCAAGTGGAAAATTTTCAAGGGGCTCCTAGGGAAAAGTACGCCTCGTTTCATTGGCATTCACGGGCACAGAAGAAAACCTTGAGCATTACTGTTTTTTTCCTGTTTTTTTTTTTCCAGCAGATCAGCTAAGATCATCTGAAGATCCGTCAGAGTCCCGCCCCGCCCCGCTGCCTCAGTGCCAGAGAGGAAGGAGAAGAAAAACGGAAGCGATAAAGGGAGCGAGACTGAAGGCCAGCTAAGTCGGATGAGATATAGCAAAGGAGAGAGAGAGAGAGAGACAGAGCAGAGAGAAAGAGGCAAGAGAGAAAGAGAGGCAAAGATGTAAGGAATAAGAAGACGGAAGAAGCGGGCGCAGGGGAGTGCCGCGCGGGGCCGCGCTGCGGGCGCGGGCACAGAGGGGAGGGTCGAGTCGAGGATTGCCTCATTTGAATAATGCCGATGCAGACTTGTGGATTCGAAACGTTCGTTATCTAGGAGGCTGTGCGGCGGCGGGTAGCTCTAGAGGGGTAGGGGAGGGGGCCTCGGTTACGCCGGGGCACGCCTGTAGCGCTTCCACCCCTCCCCTCCTGTCCCTCTCGGCCCGACGGGGAAGTCCCCAGGGCTTTGTGCCTACGCTCGTGCGGTGTACGTGTTGCTGGGGACCCCCCCTCCCCGTCCCCTTTTCCCAACGTCACGCCAATATACGCCAGCGACACGTCACTCAGTGGCAGAGCGAGTGGGAGCGACGGGGTAGGGGGGAGAGAGAGAGAGAGAGAGAGAGAGAGAGAGAGAGAGAGAGAGAGAGAGAGAGAGAGAGAGAGAGAGAGAGAGAGAGAGAGAGCGTGTTTGACTTGGCCAGCTTTTAACTTCGCAGTGCCATAAACGGCGCAAATAGCGGCCCATTATGCACGCATTGCACAGCCACAGCCTGTCAGAGAAGAAACAAAAACAAAATAGCATGGGTCCAGGTCTGGTCCAGGTCGGTGCGTGGGGTTGTAGAAGGAGAAAGACACTGAGAGAGAGAAAGAGAGAGGGAGACAGAGAGAGAGAGAGAGAGAGAGAGAGAGAGAGAGAGAGAGAGAGAGAGAGAGAGAGAGAGCTGTCTTTACGCAGCGGGCAAAACTTTGATCGCGGCTTGGAGACGGACCGACCTCTAAGCGGGTTGAACTCTCATTACTGTCGGGTCAGCATGAGCTGGGCTGGGCAACGCCTGTCTGCCGTGGAAGACATCCCCCGTCACGCGTACTAGACTTCCCCAGCACCAATTTATTTACTTATTCTAAATTTAGATTTAAGAAAAAAAGAAAAAAATACTTCAGAATGTTTTTTTTAGGCACGAAGTAGCCTTATGGTTTTGTGTCAGGATGCGATTTTTAGGCACGAAGTAGCCTTATGGTTTTGTCGGCGGATCCGATTATATCAGTGTGGCCCCTTACCTAAATCCTGATTTTTCTATACGATTTTCATAAGACTTGGCAGATAGGTAGAACTCAATCTCCTTAGTTCACTGCTGAAATGCCAGCCCAAACTTAGTGGCCAATTTTGAGAAATTTCGATTTAAAATCTTTGTTTCTATGGTAATACTCGACTCGTCATGGAGCCGAGTCGGCTCTGACCAATAACATTATTTCGCGCGAAAATCCAGCCAATGAAAACGGTCGCCTGTTGCTTTGTACCTCGATATCCAAAAGTGTCAACGCAAGGAGTGGTCACGTCAGAATCGTTGCAGATTCACGCCATGTTAAAGGGTTCACCACCAGGAGACTTTCAAACGTGACCACTAGCTGGCCGCCGTGGCTCCTGATTGTTGGCTGGGACTGTAATTTGGCCTTGGGCGGGGCTTGTGACAATACCGCCAACCTCAGAGTGAATCCTCAGCTCATGTTTTCATTAAAAGATACAAATAAGTCTACTCTTGTGTTCCGTGGTATTGCGTGGATGCTTCCACAGTTCTTTGCTAAAGGCCTGCAACATCATTTTACGTTGTTACTAAATCTAAAACTAGCAAAATATATTTTGAGTTGGTTTGAGTGGACACCAAGGCGGCGTTGTTTATAGCTGGCCCGCTCGGCGCCATGTTTGTGTTGGAAATGTGAGGCGGATAAAATTCACGATTTGGGCTCTCACAGAGAGTTTTGACCTAATATTTTAATTGTCTATTTCATTTAATGGTAAGTGTGTGGCAAATGTGAAACTAGGACCCTTTAATTCTTGGCTGGTGGTTCGATTTAGTGGTTGTCAAGGCGGGTTGTTGACAGCTGGCCCGCTGGGGGGCTGGCTCTCACCAAGTCTGCCTCTGCGTTCCCTGTGAATGTGTAGTGCCTCCCATACCTGTGTGCTAAAGAACTGCAACATAACTTAAGATCGTCACGAAATTAAAAACTTGCCAAATATATTCTAGGTTGGTTTGAGGCGGACGCGTGAGGCGCCGTGTCGCCGGCCCCGCCGGCCCTCTTTCAACCATGGCCGCCACGGCCGGGGGCTGAGAGGGTCCCACCTCGCGACTTTAAATCATTGTGTAAAGTTATCGGAACGTTGACATGGCGAACTGAATGCGTTTACAGTGGTTTTGCACCTGCAGAAAACTGTTTGGGAAGTTTGACTTTAATCTGGTGAGCAGAATTCTTGAAATGGTGTACATTTACGTGAATAATTTTACGAATCCATTGAACTTCTTTGGGAAACGATTTCCGTGGGTCTGAAACTCCTGTTTTCACAGTCATTTCGGCTGTATAACATTTCGTTCGGGTAAAATAGATAGTTAAATTCGCTTCGTGCGCTAGTGGCGCCATCTCTCGGTAGTGGACGCGAGTTAAGTCGCGAGGAGGACGCGTGAGCGAGCCGCCGAGCCACCGGCCTTCTTTTGTTGAGTGGAGCGAGGTCCCAGCCCAGCCTAGAACCACGAAAGGGATAGGACTGGGCACTCCCACCTCAAAAGCGCTCCGTTCTGTTTAAGGCGGCGGCGCCTCCCCCAGCCTTCTTTTGTTGAGTGGAGGTCCCAGCCTAGAACTATAGAAGGGAGGTCTGGGCACTCCCACCTCAAACGCCCCCCGTTCTGTCTATAAGGCGGCGACGCCTCCTCCAGCCGACTGCGAATAGTGCCAGTTCCGATGGCGAGCCAAGCCGAATCGGCATTGTCGCTGGTGCTCGGCCGCTCGGCCCCTCGGCCCGCGCGGCCCCTCTGCCCTGCCCGGCGCGCACGGGAGGAGAACCGTAGCTGGGTGGAAAGGGGGGGGGAGGGGGGCTGTTGATTCAACTCATGGACGGTAGTTCAAAAAATAAAATTTCGAACGACACGTTAGAATAAATATGTTAAAGCAATGTTCGAATGCCCATTGCACAACGAGCCTACAGTTCAAAAATCAAGCTGATCGGACAATTTTTACTGAAAGACTAGACTAACTTCTAAATCGTTTGAGCTAGAAATCTAAAATTTGGCATGTGACTCGCTGTACTAGTGACTCTGAGATAAAGCAAATTCAATAACATGATTCATAAGGCTAGAAATTTTCAATTAAATTTCTACATAAACCATCATCCACCGAAGTATTTTGTGAAACAAAAACATAAACGAACTTCGTGCCTACCAGGATTTCGTGAAATCGTATTTTTTTTTATTAGCACGGCCCCTTACCTAAATCCAGATTTTTCTATAGGATTTTGATGAGACTTGGCAGAGAGGTAGAACTCGATCTCCTTAGTTCACTGCTGAAGTGCCAGCCCAAACTTAGCGACCAATTTTGAGAAATTTCGATCTAAAATCTCTGTTTCTATGGTAATACTCGACTTGTCTCGGGAAAACAGCGTGGAAAGGGGAGCCGAGCCGAGACGCCATTGTCGCGGCTCCTCGACCCCTCGGCGCGCCGCGCAGGGGATGAGGACCGGCGGGGCCGGGGACTTGTTGATTCTACTCATGCACAGTAGTTCAAAAAATAAAACTTCGAACGACATGTTAGAATAAAAATGTAAAAGCGGTGTTTGAATGCCCATTGCACAACGAGCGTACAGTTCAAAAATCAAGCTGATCGGACAATTTTTACGGAGAGACGAACTTCTAAATCGATTGAGCTAGAAAGCTAAAATTTTGCATGTGACCCGCTGAACTAGTGACCCTGAAATAAAACAAATTCAATAACATGACCCATAAGGCTAGAATTTTTAAAGTAAATTTCTACTTAAACCATCATCTACCGAAGTATTTAGTGAAACTAAAGCATTAACGAACTTCGTGCCTACCAGGATTTCCTGAAATCGTATTTTTTAAATAAGCAAGAAAAAAAAATCTGGAGAAATTAATACAACTATAATCTAAAAACTTGCGACATTTATTGAAGAAAAATGTCCACTAAAAAAGAGTGTTGAAGTGTTATGTCTAAAACTTCAAAGCCAAAATCAGAAAAAAAGTCTACATATATAGTCATCCATTATATTTGAATTTAGTTGCGATTGGTAGACACTGTGCATCAGCTAGCGCGCTGCCGCAGCCTAGTGGTCCTTATTAAGAGTGCGTAGCGCCGCTGGCACCGCTGGAGCCTCCAAGCGAGGCTCAAATCCTCCCTCCGTCCAACCCTTCAGACGCCCTGAACGAGGCAAAAGCCCTCAAGGTGCGGGGCGGAGGAGAGGGGGAGGGGGCGCGGTCGTCCCGCGGTGGAGTGAGGAGAAGGTAGTATAGGGGTTGAAAAGGGAGGGGAAGGGAGGGAGAGAGGGGGGGGGGGATGGAGGACTAAGACAAAGGGCTGAGGGGTGGGGTGGGGGTGAGGGGCTGGAGGGGGTGGTGGCGCCGCCTGGCGGGGGAGGGGCTATGGTCGCGAAGGGGTAGCTTAGCGGTGGTGGCACTGGTTGCGTTGCGTCGGGGCCCTGCCCGCCCTGACTGGGACCCAGCAGAGGCCCGCGCTGAGCCTGAGCCGGGGGCCGGGCGTGCAAATTTATCGTAGACGTATCCGTTTGGGAGCGCGCGGCGGCGGGGGCGCGGCCACTTTAACCCACTCACACGACAATTGCGGGCCGTAGTGGGCTGGGGGACGAGACAGCCTCGTCCGGAAAGCCTGCGCGCCCCCGCGCCTTGCCTGGCGCCTGCATTGTACACGAAAAAATTTAGGAGTTACTCACGAATACCCAATATTCGCGACAGAAACTCGCATGATAATCGTCAGCACTATCGCGAATACTCGTCAATAATCGTGAATACTCGCGGATACTTGACAATAATCGCAAATACTCACTAAACTCTTTGTACACCTTTCTTGGAGAGTGGGGCACCCCTTGCTGTCCCAGTAAGGCCAACCCACCTGAATTAAATGAATAAATGCAGATATATGTTTTTTTTTTAAATTGAGGTATGTGGATGAGAAAGACAGAGGCGTATTTTAAATTCAAGATTACACTTCGTCCGGCGCAGAGTGAAATATGCGAAAGCCGTGCGCGTGACACATGTCTACGTGGGAGGTTCCTATTAACTTAAATTTTACCCAAGTTTTATTTGAGAATCACTCCGAAGTCGAGACACCCCACTTCTCACTCTGTCGGGTACAAACTTCGCGCTCCTCCTGATTCTCGCGTCTACGTGTAGCCACTGATCTGATCTGAAAATAAAGCTCTTCTGAGAGGGGGAAAATATATATCTGAGAGGAGAAGAAAGCGGGGGAGTGAGAGAGCAAACTTTTTTTTGGCCGTAGGATAAGGGCGTTAGGGGGAGAGAGAGAGAGCGTGAGAGAGAGAGAGAGAGAGAGAGAGAGAGAGAGAGAGAGAGAGAGAGAGAGAAAGAGAGAAAGAGAAAGAGAGAAAGAGAGAGAGAGAGAGAGAGAGAGAGAGAGAGAGAGAGAGAGGGAGGGAGAGAGAGAGAGAGAGAGAGAGAGAGAGAGAGAGAGAGAGAGAGAGAGAAAGAGAAGGTGTCGTTGGGCGCGTGAGGTGGAGGGATGGACGTGCAGAGAAAAACCAAAATAAGATCCAGAAGCGCCCTAGAGTGGTGATCCCTCTTGAATGCCAGGTAAGAGAGGAGGGATATCGTTATCCCCCGGGGCAGGGGAGGCGGGGGAGGGGAGGGGAAACAGGAGAGGGAGGGAGGGGGACGGGCCCACAGCCCCGCGGCGAGTGCGCCGAGGCGTTGGGCGGCCGGGGCTTTTCGGACCAATTGGACCATGGCAAGGGTTTTGCTCCCATTCCAACACTCCACGGGTCAAAGTATAAATCTCAAAAAAAAATAAAAATAATAATAATAATAATAATAATACTAATAATAATAATAATAATAATAATTATAATAATAATAAGAAGAAGAAGAACGAGGGGTCGACCACTTGAAATTTTTGGGTACACGGAATATATTCCACTTGAAATATCTGGAATATTTTTGGAATATCCGGAATATTTTTTTTGGAATGTGTGGAATATTTTGGGAATATCGCGAATATGTTGGAATATTTGGAATATTTTTGGAAATATTTAATCGATTATTTCATTTTTCTGTGCAATTGAAAGGGTGGCGTGAAAACATGGAAAATTTTTGCGGCAGTAAACCTCCCGAAGGAGGTTGCGGTTCCCGCCAGGCACAGGGCTTTTACCCCCTGTGGCAGCCAACTGCTTCGGTGTTCCATGGGAACCGGCGCTTTGCTGACTGCGATCCTATCGCGCAATTCGACAGATTTGATCCCCGTACCACCATTGGCCTACCCCTAGAGGTACGAGCGGTGTCAAGGGCGTTAGACTTCCTGATCCCAGTTTCAGAGGCCTTACCTCAGAGGGGTACGCGGGATTCGAACCCACAACCCCGAGTGCCGACACGTAGCCAGAACAGGAAGCGACCCAACGCCCAGAGCCACCGAGCCAACGGCGCTGAGACGTGTTTAATTTCTACTTGACCTGCCCTGGAGCAGCTGCCAAAGGGAATGTCAAGCGCGAAAAACACTTTCCGGAGTGGGAGTCGAACTTGGGACCACTCGGTTAGGTGTTGCGCGCTCTACCAACTGTGCCACGACGCCACGATGACTATACAGTGCGACGGGTTCGAGCCGTATTTGCCGCGTATCCTGCAGCCTCCAGCCAGGAGGACCAGGGCAAATACAACTCGAACCCGTCGCACTGTACAGTCATCGTGGCGTCGTGGCACAGTTGGTAGAGCGCGCAACACCGAACCGAGTGGTCCCGAAGTTCGACTCCCACTCGGGAAAGTGTTTTTCGCGCTTGACATTCCTTTTGGCCGCAGCTGGATGGGCAGGTCAAATAGAAGTTAAACACGTCTCACCGCCGTTGGCTCGGTGGCTCTGGGCGTTGGGTCGCTTCCTGTTCTGGCTACGTTCCTCGCGTTCCTCATTTTTCTATTTGCATATAAAGCACAAAAAAGCGAACATAGATTTGGTTTGCGCATTGCGATCATCCTTGGGTTGACACGCACAGCAACCACCCCGCACGAGCCCGCCTTGGGGCCTACAGCAGCAGGAACAGGAGGAGCCAGGGGTGCCTCTCTCTCTCTCTTCTTCTCTCTCTCTCCCCCACTCACCCTCCTCTCCGCAGGGCGAGGCACGCATCTCCCCTCTCCCTTCCAGACGCCTCATTCACGGGCTAATGTCCTGCTGTGCTCTACACGTCTGCTCGCCACGGCTTATCTGTCCATCTATCAGTCAGTTTTTTGTATAACGCAACTTTTTGGGGCGCAAGGCACCTTTTAGCTTCTTTCTAAAGTACCTCCCTGAGGTGTGGTTGTTGAAAAGTAGCAAGAGTAAGGGAGACATAGAAGAGGGAGTAGGGAGAAAGAGCGAGCGAGCAAGCGAGCAAGAGAGAGAGAGAGAGAGAGAGAGAGAGAGAGAGAGAGAGAGAGAGAGAGAGAGAGTACCGTGAGAAAGGCTTGAATGACGAAAAGCTCTCAGTCGCCCATCTGACAGGGGTGGTGAGGCAAAGAGCACCGGCAGCCAGCAGCTCCTAGCCGGAGCCGGCCTCCACCCGTTCTCCAGTACGAGGATAATTATCAATTTCCAAACGTAAATTTCGTAAGAGAATAAAAAGAGAAAAAGTTTACTTTGGTGGAAATTTAATCCGCGTATCTCCGGGTGGAAGTGAGCGCGGGGCTGACGACGCGCTTACATGCACCAACTTTGCCTCGTTCACGACTTCCCTATGTGCTTGTTGTACTGGCTGTGTCGATGTTAGAACCGTGTAATCATGAAACGAATTCCGAGAATTTATGAGTCATTTTCAGCAAAATTGGCATGATTTCAGTGATTTCACAAAAAATTTCGATGCCTTGCTGCTGTCTACCTGATCGCAAGAGTCCCGCAACGCAAATAAAGAACCAAACGAAATGGAGTTCTCCATCTTCAACAAGCGCGTTTGTTGCTGTTATTTTCTTGTTTCAATGGTTATATTACGTCTGCCCCCACTCTCTCGTTTTATTTTATTTTCTCATTGTTATTTTTTTTTTCGGACGTGTATGACCAGGGCGGGGCCCAGCCAGCCGTACGGAACGAGATGAGCCGGTGAGTTCAATTCGCTGCAATTGCCTTGCAGTGCCTTGCAGCAAACAGGCCCCGTCCTCCATCCAGACTGCAGGACAGGGCGGGGCGGGGCGGGGCGGGGCGGGGCGGGCTGCACTCCCTTCGTCCTCTGTACTTGGCTCGGGGCTGCAAGCGCAGCTTGAGGCGTATGTGTGGAAGTGAGGGAGGGGGGGGGGGGAGCCCTCTAGTCTCTAGTTATGGTTCGGCGCTCCTCAGTCCTTCAGCCAAGTACCCCTTGTGTGCGCTGCAGCAGCCGAGGGGGTACGCCTTGCGGACGGAGACAGGGAGAGAGAGAGAGAGAGAGAGAGAGAGAGAGAGAGAGAGAGAGAGAGAGAGAGAGAGAGAGGGAGAGGGAGAGGGGCACACCGCTACTCACGCGGCACGACTGTCACTCGACGTGCACGTGCCCTACGTGCCATGGCACTTCTCTCTCTCTCTCTCTCTCTCTCTCTCTCTCTCTCTCTCTCTCTCTCTCTCTCTCTCTTTCGTCCTGTACCAAGTGGCGTATACCATAGTGGCGGCGTCACCGAAAACAAAAATTGCGAGCCTCCACAATACACTCAAAAGCCTTCATCCATAGAGACTTTTGTGGCGGCCTCTGCAAATGCATTTTTAAACAAAACCATAAGGCTACTATATGAAAAAAAAATTAAAAAAAATTCTGTGGGGCACTTTGCATTGCGATTTTTTTTTCTTGTTTTTGTTCTCCGCGTTAACGAGTGTTGCTGCTGCTGCTGCTGCTGCTGCATTCTCACGGATGATCGCATTGCGGCGTGCGCCGCCACCGCTCCTGATCCCCCCTCTCCACCTCCCTCCCGGGACACACCGCGCCGTGCTCGTACGACCCGTTCACCCACAAAGCGGCCGGCCGGCGAGAGCAGGACATGGGAGGGTAAGGGGTAATGGGGGAAGGGGGAGGGATGGGAGGGGAGGGGGGTAGGGGTATGCCGCGGCTCAGCACACAAAGAGCATAGTCAACAGTTCGCTGAAACAATGGAGGCCTTGATTACAGATCTGCTGAATCCACAATTTACTGTCCCCTCAACCACCCCTATCCTCCTCCACGCTACCCCCCCCCCCCACCCCCACCCTCGGCCACCACCTCCTCCTCCTCCTCTCCCTCTACAGCACCGTCCCTTCCATCTCCGCAGCTCCTCCGCGCGCCTCTTCCTCAACAAGAAGATCGCGGGAAGGTAAAGAAAGAGAGGAGAACAAAACGAGGAGAGAGATGTGGAGAAACATGAGGGAGAAGGACGAAGAATAATGAGAGGGAGAAGAGGAGGAGGAGAAGGATAAGGAAGAGGGAGGAGGAGGAGGAGGAGAGAATAAGAGGAGGAGGAGGAGGAGGAGGAGGAGGAGGAGGAGGAGGAGGAGGAGGGGGAGGAGCAGGAGGAGGAAGAAGAAGAGAAGGAAGAAGAAGAGAAGGAAGAATAAGAGAAGGAAGAATAAGAGAAGGAAGAATAAGAAGATGAAAAGGAAGAAGAAGAGAAGGAAGAATAAGAAGAAGAGGGGTAGAGCGATACGCCTAGACACGCGTCTATATATAAGCCCAAGTATTTATCTAAATATACGTCTAGTAACAAGAGAAGACAGCTCAGAGCTCCACGAGAGCTCCATGTCACAGGTCTAGTGGGAGCCGACAGCAAGACGTCATGTATCTATCGGATGTGTTAACATCTTCATCCATGACATCTAGTAGACGTCTTTGTGTAGACCTCTCGTAGACGTCTATAGACGTCTAGAATACGTCTACGCATAGACGTCTAGGAGACATCTATACAAAGACGTCTGTTAGATGTCACGGATTAAGACGTTAAGACGGTCTACAAAAGACATCTACTAAGACACAATTCCGTCTACTCATAGACGCGTCTATTCTACATCTATTAGACATCTTTTCTGTGTGTGTGTGGGGGAGGATTCGGGCGAAGAGGAGGAGATAGGGGCAAGACGAGGAGGAAGAGTTTGAAGAGAGTCGAGGTGGGCGTCCACTCGCCCAGCGCCGCCCTGCTGCCGCGACCAGCGGGCACGGCGGTCTCTGCGTGTTCAAGGAGCGGGGATCCGCATGGGAAGCTGAAGACTGGATTCAGGAAAGCGCTCTCCTCGCTACTGTCTCTCTCGCGCCTATACGGCGCACCCACTGAGAGCGAGAGAGAGAGGAGAGCGCTCTTCTGAATCAGTCTGCAGGAGGGAAGAGCCTTTTCTTACCTGACCACGACCCTTACACCACCACCGCGTCCACTACTCACGGCGGTGAGAGGAGGGGAGAAAGGAAGAGAGAGGAGCATGAGGAAATGGATATGCCAAGCGCCGCAGCTGAGGAGAAAGGAAAGTGGGATGAGAAGAGGAAGAAGAAGAAGAAAAAGAAGAAAAAGAAGAAGAAGAAGAAGAAGAAGAAGAAGAAGAAGAAGAAGAAGAAGAAGAAGAAGAAGAAGAAGAAGAAGAAGAAGAAGAAGAAGAACGGTCACAGCAATCAAGCGATTTACGGCCGTCGCGCCAACGGTGGCCCATTATCGTTATCTTCACCAGCGACACGTCGGGTGGCTTGGTCCTCCTCCCCACACCCCACCTCGCCCCACCTCGCCCCGCCCCGCCCCGCCCCGCCCCGCCCCGCCCCGCCACGCCACGCCCGGGGGCGCGCTGTCCACACCTCCGGTAGCAGCAGAGCGGGGCTGCTAGCGCCACCATCAACCCCTAGCAGCAGCGAGTCGCCCGCTCGCCGCCCGCTCGCCGCCGGCCCGTCCCCGTCCGGCTGGCTGGCCCTCGTCTCGTCCGCACGTCCTCTAGTGCCGCCGCGCCCCGCCCCGCCCCGCCCCGCCCCGCCCCGCCCCGCCCCGCGGCCACCACCCCTCACCCGGCAGCGAGCGGGTGGAGCCCTTGTAATCTGTGTAGTCGTCGCTCACTGTCTTCGGCATCCCTCGGCCTCGGCCCCGCGCGGCGCGGCGTGGCGCGGGGTGGCGTGGCGTAGCGCGCTCAGCACCGGCACATATCATCGCGCCGTTTTATTTCGAGAGGGCCGTCCGTGAGGACGCCCGGGCGTTCCGCCACGCAACCCCCCCACCTCCCGGGCGAGCCATAAAACGGCGCGAGAATCAACCAGGGGATGTCCCGGCTAACAGTTGCACTATAAATTTCTCACGGCCGGGTGGCGCGCGGCGGGGCGCTGCTACTACGCTCCACTCAGAGCACGCCGCACCTCTTTCACGCTGCAGACGTCTTTGAGAGTTGCGCTTTTAGATTTTTCATTCATTTTCTCCGCCTTTATTTCATTCAAAGAAATCATAGTGCTTATTGTACAATTGCCGCGCGAGTCAGAAAGAAAACCGCGCACGCTCACAGGTGTAACGACAGAACTATGTAAAACCCCTGCCTCAGTCTGCGGCGGGCACCACGCCACGCCACGCCACAGAGGCCGCGGGGCGCCTCCGGTTTCACGTTTATCCACTTCAGGTAAACTCTTTGGCTTGAGCCGGGCTATAGTCTGCTTGTAAATGGGGATGGCGGGGCGTGGCGGGGTGGGGTGGGGCTGGGTGGGGCGGGGTGGGGTGGGATGGCACGGGCTCAGCCTCCTCGTCGGATGTCAACACGTCTCGCCCGAGGGCGTGCTGCTGCTGCTGCTTCTCCTAGACGTCCTACCCGCCCCGCCCCGCCCCGCCCCGCCCCGCCCCGCCCCGCCCCGCCCCGCCCCGCCCCGCCCCACCCCGCCCCGCCGCGCGCCCGCCTGCATCGGAAAAGTGAACAGCGGCTGCGGGGTAAGGGCCGGTGGGGGTGGCGGGGGATGCTGGACGGGGTAGTGACGTTTGTTTGGAGAAGAAGGGAAGACGAGAATGCGGGGAGGCCTGCGGGCGGGGGCGCCGAGGCCAGGAGGCCGAGAGCGAGAGAGAGAGAGAGAGAGAGAGAGAGAGGGGGGGGGGGTAGCAGTGACAGGTGGACATTGCGCCAGCAGCGCGAGGGAGAGAAAGGGGCGCCAGAAAGAGGGAGAGAGATGCGGAGAAGGGGAATAGAGAGAGAAAGGCAATGAGGGAATCAAATGGGGATTTCTTTTCATTCCGGCGTTAAGCGATTTCCAGTCCCCCCCCCCTCCTTTTTTTTTCTTTCTCTCTCCTCTCTTTGGGGTGACGTCCCGGTCGGTCCTCGTCGCTGCGCCGGCCCCACCCCGCCCCTCCGCGCCCGTGTTTGTATTTGTCTTAAAGGGTCAAGAGTCACTTTAGCCGGAGAGTACCACTGAGCGGTGGGAGAGGACTCTTTGCACTGCTATAAAACACTTTTCAATTGCAAAATGAATAAAATAAAAAGGATTTCTCGAAAATGAAAACTTGAATTCTGATGCAATCCATGAAAAATTGCGTTGGAGAATCTAAGTTATGTGATCCAAACCGAAAGTAAAACTATCAATCAGAACAGAGGGAGAAAACAAGAAAAAAATTACATACCGGTATGCACGTTCTCTTTTTTCGCTTCCTCTCCGGACGTGGGGTGGTACAACTCCCGGCACCGACCTGACCTAACGCTACTACCGCAACATTCACTGTCACGGAAGAGAAAGCGTTTCACGGAGGACTGGCTTGGCTGTGAGGTCGGTCGGTCGGCTTCGCCCGTCGCGTCCTGCGTCCTCGGCGAGCTCATAACGCCATCGCTTGTGCGTGTCAGACAGGCCTCCCCTTCCCCCGCCTGCAAGTCAGTTGTCCGCCCCCCGCCACCACCAAGGCGAGCCCGGCGAGAGCCGCAGCCCTCTCCTCCTGGACGCAATAAAACTCCTGGAGTCATCAGCGCACCAAGGGGGGCCTGCCTGCCGGGCCTGCTCCAAGGTGCGACCCGCCGGGCGCTCGCAGCGCGCTCTGCCCCGACGGCAGCGGCGCCCGCTAGGAACTACGCCCCGCTCTAATCCATCACCTACTCGATTCATCACTGTCAGTCCGGCATTCATGTGGCTGTGACCACACTGGCTCGCTGTCACTGAAACGACCCGGCGGCGGCGGCGGTGGCGGCGGCCGCCGGCCCTCCAGCCAGCTCTGCTGCTGCTGTGCTGGCCCGGAGGAGGCCAAGCAGTCTCTGAGGCTCTCTGAACATCGCGCGCGCCGCGCTGACACCCTGAGCACACACAGCCACCTCGTCACCAGCGCGGCGGGGGCAGCGGGGGCAGCCCGCGCAAAGGTGCTGTGCTCGCACTAAACCCTTATGCACAATTTTATACAACCATAGTTATGCACAAAATTTTATGCATAACTATGTTACACATTGTGCATAATTCTGCACAAATTTGTGCATAAGGAACAAAGTTAAGCATAGTTATGCAGGAAATATTGAGCATAACTATGGCTGTGTAAAATCCTGCAAGGCTTATGCACAAACAAAAAAGTGCATAAGGGTTTAGTGTGCTGACTGCTGGGCGGTCCGAGGCAAATCGTGTTGCTTGGGTTGCCTCTCCGTCCGGCGTCAACGTGTGCAGCAATTATCGGGGATGGAAGGGACAAGGGGTGCTCTCTCTCTCTCTCTATTCGAGTCTCCCAGTGCGAATAACGGTGCAGAGAGAAGGGGGACGAGGGGGAAAGAAGGGGCGACAACAGAGAAGGGGGAATGACAGAGATACAGAGAGAGGGAGAAATAGAAAGAGAGACGGGTATGAGAGAGAAGAGGGAGAGAGAGAGAGAGAGAGAGAGAGAGAGAGAGAGAGAGAGAGAGAGAGAGAGAGAGAGAGAGAGCAGAAGAATGAGAGGGAGTGCGGAGAGGAGAAAAATTGACAGGTCTGATGGAATGATGGATTGGCTGCTCCCGATGAATAGCAGTACTCGAGGTGAGGGCCGAGCGGGGGCGGTGTGAGGCGCGGGGCGGGACCGTGTCGCACCCGCGCGTCTGTCCTCGCGGAATTAAGTGACGAGTCGTGGCGGGGCGGGGCGGGGCGAGGTGCGGGGGGTGTGACGAGGTATGGTGCGGTGGGTTGGGGCGTGGCGTCGCGGGGCGGGGCGGGGCGGGGCGGATGTTAGGGCCGGAGAGGACCCGTTACGTGAGGCGGGCCCTCATTTCCTACACCGACGCGCGTTTCGCCGCGAAGACATATCGCGAGTGTCGTGTCTGCTGTTCCCGCGGAGCCTTGCAATGCCCTTGCCGCTCTCCGCCTCGCCCCACCCCGCCCCACCCCGCCCCACCCCGCCACCAGCGCCTTTGACGCCTCCGCAGTTCATCCTTGTGGAGAGAATCTCGACCTCTGTACGACCGCAAACACAATACACAATATCCTGCTCCTTCTGTCGCGGCAGCACGCAGCGCCACCCAGTGATGGAATAAAAAGCAAAAAAAAAAAAAAAAAATTAAAAATAAAAAAATACAGTTTTTAAGACTTTTTAAAAAATACACATTAATAGTTTTTTACGACTCAACGGAAAAAAATCACAGATAATAGGTTTTTATTTCTTTTAAAAATAAAACTAAGAGAAAAAATTCGATTTCAGGAAATACTGGTAGGAACTAAGTTCGTAAATGTTTTTCTTTCACAAAAAAACTTAGGAGGATGGTTTATGTAAAAAATTCCAGCCTTTTGGGTGATGTTACAGATTTATTTTTTTTCGCCTCATGGTTTGATCAGCGTCACTAGTACATGTCAAATTTCATTTTTCTAGCTTGAACGATTTCGAAGTCAGTCTATCAGTAAAATTTGTCCAATCAGCTTGATTTTTGAACTGTAGGCTCGTAATGCAATGGTCAATCGAACACTGAATTGACATTTATACTCCAAGTTTTTCCAATTTTTAATTTTGGAACCACTGTGCGTACGGAGTTTAATCAACAGGTCCCCTCCCCCACCCCCTCAAAAAACACTCTTTAACACTCCGCATAATTTTCTTAACAATTTCTTTAAGCACGAAATAGCGTTTTAAATTTGTCTCAAGATCCATTCTTCCTTTTTTATTTAGGGGAGGGGGAATTAATTTTTTATTAGCACGGCCCCTTATGTGAAGTCGAAGTTCACTATTACGTTTTGATCACTTTTACTTTACTTTTTTTTTAAGAGAGAAATTTTACCGATCCGACCGGAAGGAAACGAACGAACGGCCGACGGAATCCATCTAATGCTATCAGTCTGGTTCCCTGGCGAGGGGGCGGCGAGGCGGGGGGAAGCTGGTAATTGAGACTGATGTGCAGAGAGGTGACCCGGGTGCTAACAATACCCTCCGTGTGCTGCAGCAGCAGCGGGGGACAGGAGGGCTGCTGCTGCTGCCGCTACCACCTGTCGTAGAGAAGCTCTGGAAGAAGTAGCAGGCGGCAGGGGGGATGCCCGCCCCGCCCCGCCCCGCCCCACCCCACACTGCCCTCCACCCCTGCTGCACGAACCTGTTGTAGTCAATCCATCACGCCCGCCGCCCTGCCCGAGCGCGCGCACGGGGTGACACCCTGCCAATAGACCTGGGAGGCGTGGCGCCCCCCCCCTCCCCCCCCCCACCTCACGCGGCCGGGCCCCCGCTGCCTTCAAGGCACCGCCGTAACTCCGGAGCGATCGCCGTACAGTTACGCGCCGCACACCTGGATCTCAGGCTGCCTCCTCCTCTTCCCCCTCCTGCCCCCGATGCTGCCCGCTGCCTCCCTCCCACACCTGTGCGCCGCGCGCCCAGCCGTCTGATTCCGAAGTACCTCCGTCCTCGTCGCACCTATGGCGGTGCCCTATGTTGGGGGTGGTAGTCCCCCATGAGTGCGACAAGGACGGAGGCGCGATAGAGCAATCTTTCGGAGTCAGCCTGCAGCAGCCCCCAGCAGAACCGCGGTTCTGACCTCCCCTCCCCCGTGTCTCCCTCCAGCGGCCGTGTCTCTCAGACTCACCGACAGTTTTACGGCGTGTCGGTTCGCAAAACATGTCATCCATATTATTCCCCGGGCCAGGCGCGAGGCGCGAGGGTTGGTGGTGGCGGCGGCGGCGGTGGCACCCACCTCAGCGCGCCAACCAAGTGAAAACATCCGCGCGACGTACTACCGACATCCCGCACGGCATGAGAATAGGAAAACGACTCCAGGGCGGTGCATATCAGACCGCCGCGAACACATCCTAACTATGGCAATGTACACTTTTTCGTACAAGTGAAATGTAACTAAATAAACGTGTAGATTTATGAACAAAATTGTGCCTAGTGACGTAGATTATTGTGAAGAGATCTGCACGAGAGGTCCCCAACTTTGGTCTGCCGGTGTAGGTAATACATGATGCGGTTTTCCTGGGCTTTCCTTTTGCGTCTTCCTGATGGTCTTCCTGGGCTTCCTAGTTTTTGGGGGGCGATTGTACATTCTAAGACCTAGTTGGCGACCCCTTGGATCTGCAGAAATTATTACAAGCAGAAAAAAAATGCACAAAATTAAACAGACTTATGTACAATATTCTACATAATTCAGCACGATATTTTCGAGAAATCTGCATGTTTATATAAATACATTTCATTTGTAAGAAAAAGTACATTGCCAGTTCGTGTGGAGTGCTGTGGCTAGATCCAATGGGACGTCCGACGAGGATTACCGAGAGATTATCATTATTATTACCGGTTAATCAAGGATTATACTTATATCGAGAGTACAGTTGTTTAGGTCAAGTCCGCGGGAGAAGTAGTACGAGAAAATTCGAGGTAGCCGGGGTTGTCATAGAAGAGTATTATTATGGGGTAATCCAAGGAAAACCTCGGGGGTAGGGGTGATTCGACGGTAATGTAGGTACATCTAATAATCGATGAGAATGATACAGAATTCGAAAGTGTGTATATATATTCCCGTCGCGCTCGACTCCACATTTTCCGCACAATGAGCACTTTGGCAGGTCATGCACGCCTTTTAGAAAGGCGTCCGATGTGTTTCTCGTCTTCAGCCCGCCCCGCCCCACCCCGCCCCGCCCCGCCCCGCCCCGCCCCGCCCCGCGCCCTGCTCTCCTATTCCACCCCCATACTGACCCGTGGGACCGCACCGGGACGGGACGGACGGGCCGGCGCCGCACTCTGCCGGGGCGGGGCGGGGCGGGGCGGGGCGGGGCGGGGCGGGGCGGGGCGGGCCTCGAGCCTGCATTGGGCCTGTTTGGTTGCGCCTAGCTGCCTTTTGCCGATGGCGCATTTCTGCCTACCCCTGCACTGCTGCACCGGCGGGCGGGCCGTCGGGAGCCAGGAAGAGGGTGGCGCCTGCTCTCTCACTCTCTCTCTCGCGCTCTCCATCTCTCTCTCTCTCTCTCTCTCTCTCTCTCTCTCTCTCTCTCTCTCTCTCTCTCTCTCTTTCTTTCAGTTTTTTTCCCACCTTTTTTTGTTCTTTCCTGGGACACATTCGTCAGCCAATGATGTGAAGTGCCTGCAGTGAGGGGGCCTAAGGCCCACCGGCGCGCCGCTGCTCATGCGCCCCTGGGGAAGAAGGGAGGGTGTCGGGGTGAGGAGGACTCTGACCACTGGTCACCAGCGCAAACCAGCAGGCCAAAGCAAATTTACAAAAATAAAATAATTAAAACAAATATTTAAAAAAAAAACAAGAAAAATTCATTCCTGGGGAAGTACAGGTGTGAATCGTTCGACGCATCTCACACATCCTTCAAAAGGGACACGTGTGCGAACGGAAGCTCACTCGGCCACGAGTGTGACGAGATTCACACACGCTAGGGTTTCCTGCAGTGCACATTGGGTGCGTGCGTGGCCGTGCGGAAGGGTTTTAGAGAACCCGGTGTGGGGTGGGGTGGGGTGGGGCGGGGCGGGGTGGGGTGGGGTGAGGTGGGGTGGGGTGGGGTGAGGTGGGGCGGGGCGTGCCGCCGCAGCAAACCGCGCCGCCGCGGCTGAGCAGCACAACAGTAGTACAGCACACGACAATGAGACTCAACGACCCACGACACAAACTCTCTACTACTGCAAGCTGAATAGGGCACCCCGCCCCGCCCCGCCACCGCACCGGTCCGTCTACAGTTCGATTGAAAGCGGGGCGGGGTGCGGCGGGGCGCAGTGCGACAGTCACGCGTTTGTTGCATTCCCGGCGCCCCCCCCCTCTCTCTCTCTCTCTCTCTCCCGTACTGAAAAATAAGTCCTGTTCTGTTCTCGTTCGTCTCTCGTTCGTCTCTCGTTTCAAAACGGGACCGGAAAGGATCTTTTTGAAAGTCCTGTTCCAGACCTGTTTTGGTTATAGTCCCTTTTATCCTCTGTTATTTTTGTAGGTGAAGGAAAAAAGTCTCTTTTCTGTCCTGATATCGAAAAGTGTCCCGTTTATGTCTCGATATGAAACTTAAAATTTTCATGATTCATTTGAAGCTGCAGTATGCAAATACCTTCGTTATTTTAATGTTTTCAATTTCATCAAAACCTCTTCCCAATGCTAGAACATAGAATGTCTCGTAGTTACACAGCCACTTTATTCATAAGGCATCAAGCCATACGGTGCGCACGTTTTTAGACGCAAGAGAAAACAGTTTAAGGTTTAATCTATTTTATTACAGTCCGCTAAGTGATTGGCGGGCGTGGGTCCGAGGCAGCAGGGCCGGTGGCCGGTGCGAGTTTGGCCGCGGTGGGCTTGGCGGTCGCGGCACCGCGAGACTTATTGGTGGAGGCGTTTGGTGACGGCGCCCCTCGGCGCATTCTCGGAATGCTGCATCCGATGCGGCTGGGGACCGGGGACAGCCTGCCGCAGCGCAGGGTCGCCGGGTCGCCAGTTCGACGGAAAATCCTTCCCCGCTGTTAATCCCCTCTGGGTGAGCTCAGGTAACCCGGGGTGAGGGGAGGTGGAGGGGTGCGCTGCACAGGGCACAGGGATTAACCCAGCGGCGGTGTCATCGGCTACCTGCTACTAGCTATTGGTCGGTTAGTCACTGGTCAAGAGCTCCTCGCTCGCCCGCCGACCGCCTCCTCACCTCACTGAGGAGTCCGGTCCGGACCGGAGTCGGAGTCCTAGCTCCTCAGTTCGACAGCAGCTGTCGTTGAGTGAGGATGTGTCGCTGACGCTGAGCGCATGATGTCTTTGAAGCTGACATGCACTGGTTGTACTTTGTCGTGTCTTTGGTTTTTTCAGTAATTACTCGTGCGGACCGTATGGAGAGATGTATATGTATAGTTGTGTATGGCAGGACAAGTTAGCACAGCTCGGGTCACCACGGAGCACACGGAAAGTGCAGGCTTCTCGCGCACGGCAACGGGCGGGTTGGACTAGAGCAGCGCGCTGCCTTGGAGGACGCGGAGGGACTTCTTGTGCACGGCAGCGGGTTCGGGCTGGCGCAGAGTGCTCCTTGGTGTGCTCCGGGACGGGCGCGCCGTGCGGACGAGCCGGACCAGCTCAAGCTATGCTTGGCGTGCTCCGGGACGGGCAGCGCGCCACGCAGAACCGTGTCCAGCAGCCCAGCGCTCATCCGTATAGAAGAGTTACGCACCACACATAAGTGGAACATTCGCCAAATTATGCATCCTACAGAGGCCATCTAAGTATATCTACACGCTAAATGTTTCTGCACTCTGGAAATCCATGTTTACGAATGTCGCACACTTGCAGTGCGAGGATTCATTTGTACACTTGGCCACTCAAACGTGTCAATATCCCAGGAAAATTCAAACGTTTAAGTGCCCAAGTGTACGAATGAATCCTCGCACACCTACAGGTGTGCGACATTCACACACATGGGTTTCCAGTGCAGGTTTTAGTACAAATGCCTATCTTGCCACCGGGTTCAACCACACACATTATCAAAATTCCTCTGCACCCCCGCCACACTACACACCCCTATCAACCCTTTCTTCTACCGGTCCTCCCTGCCCCCCCCCCTCCCACCGCAGCTCGAAACGGGAGTAAAACAGACGTTGAACGGGACTAAAACAGGAGTTCTCTTTTTTGTGATTGTATAAAACGAGCTTAAAACAGCTTTTCAACTTTGTCTTGTTTTGGAGCTTAAAGTCGCGTTTGTGGCCGCTAAAGGGACTAAAACAGGACTAGCGAACTGGACTAAAACGAGACTATTAGCAAAGAGAGTAAAACAGGACTTACGATTTCTGTACGGGCTCTCTCTCTCTCTCTCTCTCTCTCTCTCTCTCTCTCTCTCTCTCTCTCTCTCTCTCTCTCCGCCTCTCCCTCTCTCTCTTACACACACACACATTCCTGCAGGCCGTCTCTCCCCTCACATACTGAACCACCCTCCAAGCCTTGCCCCCATATACACCACTACACTTCCACTATCTCATAATGACAACGACAATATGATGCCTGCAACCCCACTTCTCTACTCCCCGTTTTGCATTTTTTGCATTCCACAACGGGGGTGGGATTTATTAGCAGCACTTTTGTTTCCCGAGCGTGATTCTACTCCGGCTGCGGATCTGGACTGAACTGCGTTACTCAAACTCTTAAGCACATGACGCCGAGCGGAAAACAACTCTGAATTTTGGTGTACAAATTGTATAAATTTTTAGATATTTTTGTGACTTTTTGTAAAATTTTGTGAATTTTGGAGAATTTTAATTAAATGTGTGTATTTTTGCTTGAACTTTACCGAAATTTTACGTAACTTGTGTAAATGTTTGTGAATTTTCCTAAATTTCTCTGATTTTTCCGGAACTGTCAAACGTTGTCTGAATTTCTTAGAATTTTCCTGAACTTTTCTGAATTAAGAGGTGCACTAAAAATTTTAGAGTTGTTTCCACCTTGCTTGACGCTCAGCTGCAGCGGATGTCGCTCTCAAGTGACCACGCACCACGCAAGAATAAGCGGGTATTTAGCGCATCCGGATCGCTACGGGGCTGCACTGTCTCTTCATTCCCTTCCCTCCCTATCCGCTAACCTCGCCTTTCCCTCCCCTCTCTTCTTCATCCTACCTCAAGGGCTGCCGCAGCAGAGGTGGTTCTGGGGGGGTCATGCAGTGCTACAGCGCGCCTGCCGCATAGGCAACCCAACTGACTGCGGTGCCAACATCAGCAGAGATAAAATAAAAGAAGAGTACAGAGAAAGAGTATGGGGAAGGGTGTCAGGGGGAGAGAGGGAGAGAGCTAGAGCAAGGAAGGGGGATAGAGGAGAGAGAGAGAGAGAGAGAGAGAGAGAGAGAGAGAGAGAGAGAGAGAGAGAGAGAGAGTAAGGTATCGGCTCGGGCCTGCCCTGCCTGCAGTCGGTCTGTCGGCGTTCAGCCAGCAGGCGACTCGGAGACGTCAAGTCGAAGAGAATAACTCCTCCTGGAATCGATTGTCAATTGCGGGAGTGGCGTGGCGTGGCGTGGCGCGGCGTGGCGCGGCGTGGAGTGGCGCGCGGTGTTTGCCCTCGGCGGCCCGCGGAAGGGGTAAGAGCCAAATGAAGGACAAAAGCCAGCCAACTCCAATTCTTTCTCTAATTAATGATCCGATAATTGCTGGCAGTCGTCATCGCGTGCGTGGGGCACATCCAATTCTCAATTCTCTCTACCCCCCCCCCCTCTCCCTCCCCCTCCCCCTCCCTGCCAGCCGCTTCGGCCGCTCCACCAGCGTTCCACTTCACAGGGCGCCACAACCGCATCGGACCTGTCAAATGAATCACTTCATTTTAAAAGAGCAAACTGCGCTCTCTCTCTCTCTCTCTCTCTCTCTCTCTCTCTCTCTCTCTCTCTCTCTCTCTCTCTCTCTCTCTCTCTCTCGGTGGAGATGTCATTATAAAATATAGAAAAGCAGCAGTCCGAACGCGAATGCGCTACGAACAGAAAATACTGTACGTCCATGGCATATGCACACGGCCTTACTCCTAAACGGGTAACAGAAAGGTGTGAAAAAGTCTGATTTTTTTTGTGTGTTGGTGCAGCACGCATTAAAAAAAAAATTCAAACAAAATAAAAATCAAGAATAATCTTGTCCGCAAAACGTGATTAGCTGGTTGATGGGTTGGTGGGGTAGCGGTGAGCCGGAGGGCGGTACCCACGAGTTCCACCCGCTCGAGATGTCATTATGAAAGATAGAAATAAGCAGTCTGACAACGCGAACGCGCTATGAACAGAAAACACAGCCATGACGTGTGTACACGGCATAACTCCTGAACAGAGTGACAAAAAGATATTGAAAAAATCTGATTTTCATGTATGTATGTATGTACGTATGTATGTATGTATGTATGTATGTATGTATGTATGTATGTATGTATGTATGTACGTGTGTGTGTGTGTGTGTGTGTGTGTGTGTGTGTGTGTGTGTGAGAGACAGGCATTTTAGTTGTTGTTTTTTTTGAATATTTGTTTTAAAATCAAGAAAACCCTTGGCAGCAAAATGCGAGGTGAGCAGTTGGTTGGCGGTGAGCCGGTGAGGAGGGGGCCCCACCAGGCCGGCCGCGCCCTCGCCCCTGCTGCGGGGCCCCGCACCCACCCCGCGCCCCGCGGCCCGGCAGCCTCTTAGGAGCGACTTAACTGCCAGCCGAGGTGAGGTGCCTAATTGCTGGCCGAACTTTGCACACCGAATCAAACGGGAGCGATCCCTGCTACACTGCAAATCCCAAAGTGGTGTTCTACATGACAGTTTAACTTGCGAAAAAATTCAGTGAGCCAGTTTGAACTGTAAAACTAGAAAGTATAAGGCGGTTTGAAATGCAAAACTCACAGGCAGAGCACGTACTACTAAAATTAACAACTACGAAAAAAATGAAAGACCTTCGAACTATTTAGTTATGCTGCTGAAACTTTCGAGTTTCACGGTGTAAACTGTCGTACTTTAATTTATTTGCAGTTTTAAAAGTCTTTAAGTATACCACATCTAGATTTGCAGAGTACACTGTAAAAATTTGTTGAATGTAAAAAAACGAAAACAAAAATTACAGGTTTCGCTGTTAAATCGGTGAATAGATTTTTCCTGTAGTTTGATGAAACATTTTGTGAATTAACAAGAAAAATCGCGAAACAACAGACAAAATTTGTAAACTTACGGAATTCTTTTGTAAAGTTACGGAATATTTTTGTAAAGTTACAGAGTTTTTTTTGGTAAATGAACACGAATAAAAAGGAAATTCACAGTCAGGTCACAAAATTCACAGATCCTGTTAATTTACGCCTTTTTTTTTTACAGTGTAGGCGAGCAGAGAGAGAGAGAGAGAGAGAGAGAGAGAGAGAGAGAGAGAGAGAGAGAGAGAGAGAGAGAGAGAGAGAGAGGTGTGCTTGAAACGAGCACAAGAACGATAGAGACGTCTCTGACTCGCGAACAAAAAGAGCGAGCGATAGTCTTTTGTTAGTATTGGGGCCGCGCGGTGTGAATCCCTTCAAAGCAGCCCGAAGTAAGGCGTGTAATATTCTAGAAAAGAGAGGTGCAGAGGTCTCCGCCCCGCCCCGCCCCGCCCCGCCCCGCACCGCCCTGCCCCGCCCCGCCCCGCCCCGCCCCGCCCCGCCCCGCCCCGTCCCGCTCATAGGGCGCTGCTGCTGACTGGGATCGTCTCGCTCCGGTTTGCTTAGGACTAATGACGTCAGCATCTCGCTGATCCCAGCGCCGAAAACCCTCAAGTCGGGTTGTGCAGGCAGGCAGGCAGGTAGACGGACGGACGGACGGACGGACGGACGGACGGACGGACGGACGGACAGACAGACAGACAGACAGACAGACAGACAGACAGACAGACAGACAGCCAAACCACGTGAGAGGGAACACGCAGCAGGAGCCGATGAAGAAAAGGAGAAAAACAGGAGTGTACCAGCATGCATTAAAAAATTAATTTTAAAAAAAGGCACATAAAGGAATATCCCAGTCACAGGCATGCATATGTTAAAAAAAATGTTGAATTTTTCATTACAATTTAAAGAGAAACTAAACCAATAAATTAGTTCGACAGAATCAGCTGCACCCATAAGGAGCCATCGTGAAGAATAAATAAAAAAAAGAAAAAAAAAAATACGATTTCACGAAATCCTGGTAGACAACGGAGTTTCTATAACTAAAATAAAATATTGTGAGTGTTGAATAAGACTGTAAGAAGACCGACTGGTTTTGTTTAGTTTACGATAGTCCACTGTGAAAAATATCCTCGTAAATTTACGACATTTTTTGTAATTTTGATTTACAACATATGTCGTAAATTTACGACAGCCCATTTTTGCTCGTCAGTCAATTCCAAGTCGATAGGGAGTGCTTGTAAATTTACAATTTCAAATTGTAATTTTACGACTTTTATCATGGAAAATTTTCCCGTAACCCTTACGAGTATTTTTCACAGTGTCAAGATAGTGGCTAAATAATTCTAAGTTTGAATTGATAAGGCGGGTTTCAAGTAATGAATACTCTCCGACAGTTCGGCCGACATTTAATCGACAGGAGCAGGAGAATAGAAAGCTCCCCTTCTGACGGCAAAAATTGGGCGGCGAGGTCACGGCCGGAGGAGAACGTCAACAATAACCCCCTCTCCACCGGGCGCACGGAAGGGGCGAACCGGGGCCCTACCTAATACCGCTGGTACGCGAAGGACCAGCGGGCAAGCGCGCCGCGGCCGCGACGGGGGCGCGCTGCGCTCTATTGGGAAAACGCGGAGTTAAGGCGTTGTTTACACAAAATGGTACACGTAAATAATGTACATCACTTCAAGAATTCTGCTCACCAGATCGAAGTCAAACTTACCAAACCGTTTTCCGCAGGTATAAAACTACTATTTACGCATTCAGTTCGCCTTGTCAACGTTTCGATAACTTTAAAAAATGATTTAAAGTCGCGAGGTGGGCACATCAGCCACCGGCAAAGGCGGACATGCTTGGCCTGCTTTCGCGTTGTTGACACAACATGCCAACCAAATAAAATGAAAAAAATCACTGCTCTCATAACGTTACGATTGGAACTCATTCTTTGAGGCACACATTTAGTTGGCAGAACCGGGGCAAGTTTCAGTAAAACTGAAGTAGTTTTAAAGAAGGCAGTACGGTGGTCACGTGCGAATTTCAGTGGTGTTATCTCATTCTTGCGCTCGAAACTAAAGGCTGGCTTTGTTTGAACGCAGACTTTAGAAGTTTCTCTTTCGCTCCGTGTTGGCTCGTCTCGGCCTACCCCCTCCACGAAAAAATATCCCCTTCCCCTGTTCATTTTGCCTGACGAGTCGAGCATTACCATAGAAACTCGAATTTCAATTCAAATTTACAAAATTTCTGCAATACAGATTTCAACTAGACTTCAGAATCGAATGTACTAGATTACATTCTAAATGTATGCTTAATATCATCGAATTCCCTTCAGCAGATTTTTTTCTGTCGTAAGGGGCCATATGAAACAAAACACGCACGTTTTCCAGCGATTTTAGAAGGCAACTCCGTTGCCTAAAAAAACTCACGGGCGTGAGCAATAGGCAACTCTAAAGGGGGCCTAAAAATTTCAGACTATGGTCGCAACCGCTCCAGATTTCCAGTCCAGACCCACTCTACCCTAAGAGGCAATTTTCAGCGTGCAACACCGCAGCTCTTGTTAGAGTATGTATGAATGAAGTAGGTTTGCTCTTACGTCGCATGGCCTGGTTCGCTGATTTCGAATTGGCAGTGAGGCCCCGGCATGGGGGATGTGTTGGGGGGGGGGGGAGGGGCAAGGTATAAAAATCATGTCACGCACAGACACAGTCACCCGTGCATCGGAGAGAGATATCCCGCCTCAGTCCGACCCCCACACTCCAACGGCCCTCCCTTCTTCTTCTGCCACTTCTTCTTCTTCTTCTTCCACTACTTGGTGTGAGCTAAAGCCCCTAACCTTCTACCTCCACCATCGCCGCCGGCTTTCCGGAGCCCCAACTCGACGCGCGGCAACGTTCGGAAGGGTGAAGGGGGAACAGGGGGCGAAGGGTGAGAGGGAAACGCGCGGACTTAGCGAGATCAAACTTAGACAGCGCCGCACAGTCCCATCGAGGAGGGGGTGAGAACGCGTGAGAGAGAGAGAGAGAGAGAGAGAGAGAGAGAGAGAGAGAGAGAGAGAGAGAGAGAGAGAGAGAGAGAGAGAGAGAGAGAGAGAGAGAGAGAGAGGAGGAGGAGAGCACGGGGCGGGGGTGAGGCGGCGATGAGAGTGATCGACGGTATGACAGTAGCAGTCATTACTTTGCCATAGAGCGGAGATGGATTTTCAGGTGGATGTGTGTGAGAGAGGGAGAGGGGAGCACGAGGGGTGGGGAGAGGGTGGGAGTGAGAGAGAGTGAGAGAGTGAGAGAGAGAGAGAGAGAGAGAGAGAGAGAGAGAGCGAGGAGGGGAGAGATGGACCAGGCTCACGGCGGGGGCGCAGACCGGCCGGCGGGGAGCCCCGCAGCCCCTCCCTGAGCTCGCGCAATCACATGCTAATGTACAATTGATTTATGCCTCGAACTTCGGCCAACACGGCATCGCATTGGAAAACGTGGCAGGGTGGGGTGGGGTGGGGTGGGGTGGGGTGGGGTGGGGTGGGGTGGGGTGGGGTGGGGTGGGGTGGGGTGGGGCGGGGTGGGGTGGTCCGGGGCGGGGCGGGGCATTTGGATGGAGGAGCACGGCGCGGGACACGGCGGCGGGGCACGCAGGCTCCAAATAACAAACCAAGGAGTCGGGAGCACCGTTAATTTCAACGACCACGGGGGCAGGGCGGGAGAGGGCTGGGTAGGGCGGGGTGGGGTGGGATGGGGTGGGGTCGGGCGGGCGGGTAAACCTGGAGAAATTTGGGAGAGGGGGGAGGGGGGAGATGCATGGTTGGATGGGATAAGGGACAGTGAAGAGCTATGTCCTGGCTGATTCTCAACTTGGTGACACGAAAGGAGAGAAAACAAGCCAACGAGGCCACGGCTATAGAGGGCTGCGCGCCGCCTCGGGTGGGGCGTGGCGGGGTGGGGTGGGATAGGGTTGGGTTGGGTGGGGTGGGGTGGGGTGGGGTGGGGTGGGGTGGGGTGGGGTGGGGTGGGGTGGGGTGGGGTGGGGTGGTGGGGTGAGGTGGGCCGCGCAGCGCGGCGCAGAGTTACAACAACTTACTCCCGTAATTGTTGCAGAATGCTCAAGCTGGTCGCCGACGGTCCCGCCCCGCCCCACCCAGCGCCACAGTTAACCCCGTTTCCAAACAGGGCCACTCCTCTGGCTGTGACGAAACGCAGACGGGGGAGACACTGTCCCAGCTCGCACTTGAGACTGCTTGACTCTTCTTCTAATTGTATCGAACCTGCCAGCAGCAGCAGAGCAGCCCCTTCACCGACAGAGAGTTCCGACAACAACAGCGGGAGAGGCGCGTGGCGACGTGCCGGCCGAGGAGGCGGGCCGCGGGGAGAGCTCCGTGAGCGAGCGCCTGGGAGGTATGCAACCCAACGTACACCAGGCGATGGGGGATGCCTACCCGGCCGGCGGCGTGGCCCGTCCTAGAGAAGCACACAACAGCGGCAGCTAGCCGAGCTGACCGCTACACTACTTGTGAGAAGGCAAGGTATGCGCGAACAAGTGCGCAGGCGTGCGCAAACAAGTAAGTGTGCTATAGCAAGAGAGCGAGCGAGCGGGCAGATGAGCTGGCGTGTGAGCGAGCAGGGACGTGACCAAGTGAGCGAATAATTGAGCGAGCGAGCGAGTGCGCGAGCAAGTGCGCGAGCAAGCGAGTGCGCGAGCAAGAGCGCGAGCAAGTGCGCGAGCAAGTGCGCGAGCAAGTGCGTGAGCAAGTGCACGAGCAAATGCGCGAGCAAGTGCGCGAGCAAGTGCGCGAGCAAGTGCGCGAGCAAGTGCGCGAGCAAGTGCGCGCGCGAGCAAGTGCGCGAGCAAGTGCGCGAGCAAGTGCGCGAGCAGGGCTCGATGTTCAAGCAGGCCTCGGCCCCAGCCCGCAGGTCGATGTGACACGCGTGCCGGCACGGCGGCACGCCCGGTGTGACGGTGAGACGGGCCGGCGCCTCCGTTCTGTCACCTCCATTATTTATTCGCCTTGCCTTGCACGTCTCGCGCGTGCACTATGTTTGTTGTCCCGCCCGCGGATTTTCATTCTTTCCTTTCCGTTTCCGTTCCCGGAACCGGAAGGCCCCCCCTCGCGGGGCGCGACTCCTCGGAAACAAGGGGGTGAGCAAATATGGATGACGCCGCGGACGGGACGGCACAGGGGAGAGGCGGGTCGGCGACGGCCGGTATGATCGACAACCTGCACCAGCTCAAACTGCCCACAGAGGGAAAGTATACGTATCACTTTTGAATTTCAAGCATTATCGCGCGACTTTTAACAACCAATCCGTCTCTGGCAATTTTTATTTATTTATTTATTTATTTTTCTTCTGCGTCTCGGACGCTGAAGAGGAGGACGAGGGAAAGTGTACGCTGTAATCCCTCTTCTTTTCTCCTCCACAAAGCAGAAAGAAATGTTCGCTTGCACTATGGGGGCTCAACGCTGTTGCCCCGGCCTCAGCCCGACAGGCACGTCCTGGCGGGGCGGGGCGGGGCGGGGCGGGGCCCAGGAGAGCACGGGGCACTACGGTTCATTAGGCACGGGCCGAGCAGGCTGAGGGGGTGCACGAGGAGGAGGAGGAGGGATGGGGTGGGGTG
The DNA here is from genome assembly GCA_029379305.1 of Frankliniella fusca. Taxonomy (NCBI): domain Eukaryota; kingdom Metazoa; phylum Arthropoda; class Insecta; order Thysanoptera; family Thripidae; genus Frankliniella; species Frankliniella fusca. Next base: position 274,671 of record JAHWGI010000076.1, on the reverse strand, counting down.
GAGAGCGGGTTTTGTACGGGACACTGGAAGCAGCAAAGGGGAGAGGGGAGGGGAGGGGCGGAGAGGGGAGGCGCCTCGTCGCGGGGCGGGGCGGGGCGGGGCGCGCGGCAGGGCTGATCAGGCGATCGGCTAGCGCCACCTGGCGCCACCACCAAACCCTCAGCTATGCCGACGCTGCCTTGGCCACGGCCGGGCACTCTGTTCCGGTCAGGAGTAAAGATGGAAAAATAACCGCATTGTTACCCGCGCCGCCGGAGGGGGTGGGGGGAATATTCCGGGGGGAAAGATTTCCTGCGCGGGGAAAGGGGGGGTACTTGCGGCCTGGGGTGCCTGACCCCACCCAAACCGAAGCCCTGCGCGTCAAGTGAACTGAACTTTTCCTCGGGGTGTACTAAGTAACACAACACACAAGAAGTGCCAATGAGTGTTTGCAGCTTCAACACTTAATTTCTCACTTATTTTTTTAATAAATCAGTCGCCAAAACTTTTGAGCAGTCGACCACACTGATGTGTACCGTAACTGATGTGTAACCGTTTCACAAAAATTCCTCTTATGGTCGATTTTCAGACATTTTTTTTACAGTTTTATTTCTCTCCCTCATGAAAATCTTAAAAAAAAAAAAGTGAATTTTTCCTTCAAAAATTTACTGAAAACTGTGGGAAATTTCGTTATCACTGGTGTGTACGCTCCTGAACCGAGCCGAGTGATGAACACCTCAAAAACCCACACATCAGTTTTGCAACGCTTGTTTCTCTTTTTCTTTCCGAACAACCAAAAAGAATATAAGTATTTTATTTAATAAGAAGTGAGAAGCGCCAGCACGCGCGGGTGTGATAATATACAGAAATGTTGGCGGCATTAGAGAGAGAGGGCGAAGGGTGTGGCGTGTGTAGAGGGGACGCGACTGACGGGGTGGATTCAGAAGGGGTAGAATGCACTTTCTTCGGCGCGCTTGGGGTGATAAGATGGGGTAGGAGGGGAAAGGCGGGAGGCGGGGATGGGGTGCTCCTGGAGGAGAGAGAGAGAGAGAGAGAGAGAGAGAGAGAGAGAGAGAGAGAGAGAGAGAGAGAGAGAGAGAGAGAGAGAGAGAGAGAGAGAGAGAGAGAGAGAGAGAGGACGCGGCCGAGATAAAGAAAGTTACGTGCCTTCGATAACCCCCACATTCAATCCACTCGGGAATGAGAAAGACGAAGAGGGAAAAAAAATAAAGAAGAAAAAAAGAGGAGAGAGGCGACAATATATAAGAAGAGAGGGCAAGTCGACTGTCACAGTGTGATCAGGCCCACTGGACTTACCCTAATAGCAAAGCAGAGAGAGAGAGAGAGAGAGAGAGAGAGAGAGAGAGAGAGAGAGAGAGAGAGTACTGCCAGCAAAAATGTGTACATTGTGAAATTAAAATGATGCTTACATGCCATGAACACTTGAAGAAAACATCACATGTAATTTTAATAAATACACACATGCCCAGCCCACGCACACATCTTTTAGAGTGTGCACATCACAAGCCAGTCAACAGCAGAGGTGTATTCTTTGAATGGTATCGGGGAGTTTCTAGTATTATATGTATTTTAAAATCTTGCTCCTAAATTACAACTTGTCACACCCAAGTTTTCTATGCTGCTGCATTTAAATATTTTAAATACAGTATCTGAACTTATCATGCAGAGGAGAGCTTTAGGTAAATACTGCTCACTGCTATGTCCAAACACGGTAATAATGGCTAGTTTCTTTGTATTTCAAGATCTGTCTTGGATGTCGATTGGTATTCTCGATAAGATCCAAGAAAGATCTTGAAATACAAGAAACTATTTTTACCGTGAAAGGTGTTAGAATGAAAAAATAAATAGAAATTTAGTTTCGTGAGTCTCTTGCCCACCTATTAGAGGCTTGTTAGTTAAAGAACAACCCGGAAGCCACGTTAGTCAGCCCCACCCAGCTGAGCAGCATGAGCCTTGCAAGTGTACGGAGCGGTGCTGGCGGGGCGGGGCGGGGCGGGGCGGGGCGGGGCGGGGCGGGGCGGGGCGGGGCGGGGCGGGGCGGGGCGGGGCGAGAGTGGCGCCGGTCGGCACCGAAAAACAGAATAAACGCCTCTATCGTCTATCCGCTGTCATCTGATCCCATCTGACATCTCCCTCATCTGCTGCAGGCACGCAACATGGTTATCGCCGGCGAACTGCCAATCTCGCTCTCTCCCTATCTTTGTTTCTCTTTGTTTCTCTCCCTCCTCAATCTCTGCACTCTTCATACGCCTGCTCGCATAACTCATCCACAGAGAGAGAGGAGAGAGAGAGAGAGAGAGAGAGAGAGAGAGAGAGAGAGAGAGAGAGAGAGAGAGAGAGAGAGAGAGAAGGAGAGAGAGAGACTATGCAGCTCCAACGACGTCAACAATGTAACAAGTGAAGCTGTAAATTTTCCTCTGAACTTATTCTCCCACTTTAGGAGACAAGTAGTACGCAAGGAAATTCACATATCCTACAAGTGTGCGGACATTCATGTACTCTTGTGGTTTCTACACTGTGAAAAATAGTCGGAGGTTTACGGGAAAATATTCTACGAAGTGGAATTGTAAAATTAGACTCACCTATCGTAAAATGACAAGCACTCCTTATCGACTTGTAATTCAATTACAAGCAGGATCAATGGGCTACATTTCTCGTAATTTGTAATTTACAAAATAAATTGTAGATCTAAAAAGATATTCCTCACAGAGCAGTATGGTAAAACTGTTCGATATAATATTTAGATGCACCGAGTCTGAGAGTGCCCGCGTCGGGTCGAACCCTTTCCGACGCAGTGCCCGAGGCGACGCGAGGAGAGGTGGGTTGGGTTGGGGTGGGGTGGGGCGGGGTGGGGCGGGGTGGGGTGAGGTGGGGTGTGGCGGGGTGGGGCGGGGTGAGGTATGGGGTGAGGTGGGCGGGGGCGTGCTGCAGCCGCGCCGCGCCGCCGGCCGGCCCCGCCGCTGAAATATGACTGCAGCAGGTGACCACGCGGCTAATTAGACTGCCCTACTGGAAATCCCTTCATGTACAGTCATTTACCGACTGCGACAACCTCCACCTCCACCGTCACCATACCACCACCACCACCACCTACACCACCACCTTCTCGCCGCGTCAACCGTCACCCCCGCAGTGCATAATCGAATGCTCGCCTCCGGCCGTTCCGGTCACCCCGTACCGTACCGCCGCGGGGTCCCTCCCCGCTGGGGGTCCGGCCCAGCCGTCTGATTCCGCGAGGACCGCTCTATCGCGCCTCGGTCCTCGTTGCACTCGTGGGGCCCTCCCGTCCCCCGCATAGGGCACCGCCATAGGTGCGACAAGGACGGAGGCACGAGAACGATCTCCGGAATCAGACGGGCAGCCCCGGCGGCGCGGCGTGGTGGGCGCGCGGGTGGCCCTATACCGCGCGCTCCTTCGCGGGGGCGCCCGCAGTGCTGAGTGATGAGGGCGGGGCGGGGCGGGGTGGGGTGGGGTGGGTTGGGGCCACCGGAGGAATGCGCAGCTCTGCGGGCCATTCCCGACAGGTCGGCAGAAAACACCTTTGCTTTCACCGGCGCGGTCGGCGCAAATATCCTTGACGCGGCGTGGCCGGGCCGGCCGGGCCGGCAGTGTACAGTATATACTTGTTGGGCGGCGGCAGGCGAGCGAAGGGCGGGGCAGAGCTTATTATTGCGGGTCTGCCTACCCACCCACCCGACCTATCACAGAGCAAGGAGCTGTGAGTCAGCCCTCCTCCCCCCAATCTGAGCCTCTCGACTCGACGACCCACCTCGGTGCAGCGCAGCTTTTTAGTTCGCCCCACACAAGGGAGAAACAAATATCAAATTTTTGAACAAAAATTCACAAAAAAAAATCAAAAAATTTCAAGCAAAAATTTGAAAACGGAAAAGAAGATTGAAAAAAAAATCAGAAAAATTCACAAAGTCTGTACACCAAAATTCAGAGTTGTTATCCCCTCGGCCGGGGATGAACTCAGAAAAAACACGCACATCTGATCCAAATTATTCTCTCAATTACATGATTAAAAAGGATTTTTAGTAAATTATTGTGAATGATTTCTATTTATTCCAAATTATTGGAGATTAACTTCCAATATAATGCAAAATAATCACAATTATTTCAATTATTTTTTAAAACTTTTCAGAAACAAACTTTGTTCTGCAATTGAAAGGGTGGCGTGAAAACATAGAAAATTTTTGCGGCAGTAAACCTCCCGAAGGAGGTTGCGGTTCCCGCCAGGCACAGGGCTTTTACCCCCTGTGGCAGCCAACTGCTTCGGTGTTCCATGGGAACCGGCGCTTTGCTGACTGCGATCCTATCGCGCAATTCGACAGATTTGATCCCCGTACCACCATTGGCCTACCCCTAGAGGTACGAGCGGTGTCAAGAGCGTTAGACTTCCTGATCCCAGTTTCAGAGGCCTTACCTCAGAGGGGTACGCGGGATTCGAACCCACAACCCCGAGTGCCGACACGTAGCCAGAACAGGAAGCGACCCAACGCCCAGAGCCACCGAGCCAACGGCGGTGAGACGTGTTTAATTTCTACTTGACCTGCCCTGGAGCAGCTGCCAAAGGAAATGTCAAGCGCGAAAAACACTTTCCCGAGTGGGAGTCGAACTTCGGACCCCTCGGTACAGTATTGCGCGCTCTACCAACTGAGCCACGACGTCTCGATGATTGTACTGTGCGACAGGTTGGCGTCGTATTTGCCCTGTCCTCCTGGCTGGAGGCTGCAGGATACGAGGCAAATACGGCTCGAACCCGTCGCACTTTACAGTCATCGTGGCGTCGTGGCTCAGTTGGTAGAGCGCGCAATACTGAACCGAGGGGTCCGAAGTTCGACTCCCACTCGGGAAAGTGTTTTTCGCGCTTGACATTTCCTTTGGCAGCTGCTCCAGGGCAGGTCAAGTAGAAATTAAACACGTCTCACCGCCGTTGGCTCGGTGGCTCTGGGCGTTGGGTCGCTTCCTGTTCTGGCTACGTGTCGGCACTCGGGGTTGTGGGTTCGAGTCTCGCGTACCCCTCTGAGGTAAGGCCTCTGAAACTGGGATCTGGAAGTCTAACGCCCTTGACACCGCTCGTACCTCTAGGGGTAGGCCAATGGTGGTACGGGGATCAAATCTGTCGAATTGCGCGATAGGATCGCAGTCAGCAAAGCGCCGGTTCCCATGGAACACCGAAGCAGTTGGCTGCCATAGGGGGTTGAAGCCCTGTGCCTGGCGGGAACCGCAACCTCCTTCGGGAGGTTTACTGCCGCAAAAATTTTCCATGTTTTCACGCCACCCTTTCAATTGCAGAGCAAAATTTGTTTATGAAAAGTTTAAAAAAATAATTGAAATAATTGTGATTATTTTGCATTATTGCAAGTTAATTTCCAATGATTTGGAATAAATAGAAATCATTCACAATAATTTACTAAAAATCCTATTTAATCATGTAATTGAGAGAATAATTTGGATCAGATTTGCGTGTATTTTCTGGGGCATCCCCTTCGGCCGGGCGTATTACCGAAAAAAAAAAAAACAGACCACGCGACCGTGACCAAAAAGTTCCGGAGCGCCGGAACTTGAAAGCAGATGATACGTATGGTAGATGTCCCTACGCGTCGCAGGCTGCAGGGAAGCGGAGCGCTGTCGCGCTGGGCTAGGAGGGGGGGAGGCGCGGGGCAGGAGGGGGGACTGGCCCGGCGGCCCGGCAGCACACCGTCTCGAGAGGTGGCGTGGAGTAGTGTGGGGCGCGCGCCGCGCGACGGGCAGCGCGCGAAATTTTCCCCCCTACGTATAATATTATGCCACACTAGCTGCTCGCTCTACCGGTTGCTCTCTGCTGGCTGCGCTGCTCTCTCTAGGCTGCTCGCTGTATGACAGTACAAGCAGGCTGATACATTCGTATCATCTGCTAATAATTTCAATCCACCGCGACGACGTGGCCAGTTTTGCGATGCGAGGGCTGGTTTTCGCGGGCAGCTGTCGGACAGCCCCGCCCTGCTACCCCGCTCCCGCCCCGCCCCGACCCACCCCGCCCCACCCCGCTCCCGCCCCACCCGGGCCTGGAGGAGGGCGGGGGCGGGACTGCGGGAACCACCTTGACTGGACGACAGCCGCGGCCAAGGCCAGCCCAGCCGGCGCCTGTTGGCCCTTGTCAGCCCTGCAGGACAGGCGGGGCGGGGCGGGGCGGGGCGGGGCGGGGCGGGGCGGGGCGGGGCGGGGCGGGGCGGGGCGGGGCGGGGCGTGGACAGACAGCACGGTCCGGCCGCCGCCCCGCCCTGCCCCGCCCGATTGGAAGGGCTGGCTGTCCGATTGCGATCGAGCCAGCCCGAGCCCGGCCCGGCCCCGTCCCCCGGCCCCGGCCCGCACCAGCCAGCAGTCCAGTTCAATTATTTGATCAAATCTACAGGCATTTTTCACTCAGCTCCGTCGTGTGGTGAGCGAGCCGCGCCGGCTGGACCGCGAGGTCCTTCTCCGCTGATGGGGGCGTTAGTGGGATAGTGCCACCGCGCCTCCATCCCAAATAGTTTTTTTTTTTTTTTGGGGGGGGGGGCAGGGGAAAGCGCACAGTCTCCTTTCTGTCCTTTATACTTTCCTTTTTTTTGGACGGAACAATTATTCGACCAGCGCAGTTTTTCGTGTTTTATTTATCACCGCGTGCAGTGTTACAGGGGAAAGGGGGTTGGAGGGAGGGGAGAGGGGGAAAGGGGTGGTCGACTCGGGTCGTACGGCGGCGCACCGTAGCCATGGCGGGGGCGGGCGGGCCAGCATGGCTATGGGGGGATGGCTTACACAGAACACCCGCCCCGCCCCGCCCCGCCCCGCACGGCTGTCAAGTCAGCAGGTCTCGCAGGGGTGCGCCAAGCAGCACCCCGTGCACGCGCACGTGCGTGTATGTGAGAGAGAAAGAAAGAGAAGAAGGGGGTAGAGAGAGAGAGAGACAGAGAGGGGAGAGAGGGAAGGGAGAGAGAAAGAGAGACCAAGTGAAAGGGAGGGAGGAGAAAAGGAGAGCGAAAAAGAGAGCGTGTGGAGGGCTGACGCTCAGCGAGGTGGACAGGAAGTGGCCTCTCATCACGACTGGGATGAGGAGTGAAACTTGGAAGCTGACTCTCAATTAGGTGTTATGCATACGTCGTTCATGAACCTCAGATTTTGTTTTGATTTTTTTTACGAGAGTTAAATAATTTACAACGTAAGCCCTTTACCCCATTATTTGCCTTTCATTCTCCTTCTCTCGTCCTGCCGGTGAAGCCCGAGCATGCACAGCGCATCGTGTTCCCCTAGCTCTTTTTCTCTCTTGCTACTCTGACTGGCCATCTCTCTCTCTCTCTCTCTCTCTCTCTCTCTCTCTCTCTCTCTCTCTCTCTCTCTGAAGGGGTGACGCTAGACAAATGTGTAAGAACCCCTCATCTTGTCACTCACTAATCTACTTTGCAAAAAAAGGGAGGAAGTCAAGAACGCCGATGAAGCAGATACCAAGTGAACTGGCACCGGCCGGCGCAAATAATGTCAAAGTATCCTTTTCAAAAAGAAAAGAAAAAGATTTATTACACAAGATGTCCCTATTTCACTTCCTCATATATCTCTAAAATCATCTCTTCAACTTTGTGTCGGGTTGAATTACTTTGATTAGGAAGCTCCAATAAAAGGTACGAATAATTTGGGAGAAAAGGGGGTGGGGGGGGAATATATTCGCAGAGTTGGGGAAATAGTTTGCAGGTAACACGATTTAGAGGCAGTGTGCGTGGGCAGTGTACCCGGGCTGAGCGGGCAAGGACCCCTAGAGCTAAGGGCACGTATGGCGTCAAAGGGCTGCAAGGGCCAGCACGAGGGTGTGGGAGAGAGTTAGAGAGAGAGAGTGTGAGAGAGAATGAGAGAGAGAGAGAGAGAGAGAGAGAGAGAGAGAGAGAGAGAGAGAGAGAGAGAGAGAGAGAGAGAAGAGCGAGGACCTATACGCGTGAGCCCTGCCCGTGCCCGTGCACCCCGCCGACTCGCCCCGCCGCCCCGCCCCGAGCCGAACCGGATGTGGGGGATGCAAGTGTGCGGCTTCCCATGCAGGGGGTGGCAGCGCGTAGCTCGGTGACAGGCCCTGCCCGGGCAGGGCAAAGCCAGGCAAAGCCACGGCGAGACGACTGCCATTACTCTTGCAATTTTTTTTTTTAATTTTTTTTTTTTTTTTTTTTTTTTTTTTTTTTTTAAACTTATGACGAGACTATAACTGTTAATTGGGTGATGACTGAAAAATGTACCGTACTGTACAACTAGTACAACTAAAAACAAGACAAAAAGACAAAAGACAAAAAAGACGAAAATGGAAAATTATTAAATTGACCATTCTATAGCACCGAAAAACGAAGTGTATGGAAGTCGCACACTTCGTAAGTGTGCCAAATTCACGCACTCGTGTTCCCGTTGTGCTCCGGCTTCGCACGATTAGGCAGTCCATCACCTGGCTGTCGGAAATACTCCACGCCCTGCTCCGGCCGCCGGGGCGCCGGGGCCGCGCGGGCCGACTCGACTCGACGCACAGCGATTTCGTGTCTCCGTCCTGGTCGTCCTCTCCTCACGTAGCACCGCCCGCAGAAGACAGAGTGAGAGAAAGGATGCGACTGAACGCTGTGGAAGGCGGGGGCGGGAGGGGGACACGAGGTAATCCCTGCGAGACGGGCCGGGCCGGGCGCGGGGATGGGGATGTGCTCGAGAGGGATCTCCTTGAGGGAGGCGGTGAGGAGCCGTACCGGAGCGGTGCCGGAGCCGTGCGGTCGCGAGGCGAGGCGAGGCGAGGCTGAGTCTAGGCAACGTCTATTAATCAAGACTCGGACACAAAACCCACTGCCTCCGGGTGCTCCGGGCTCGGCTGGGCTGGGCTAGACCAGGCCCAGGATCCAACCCACTTCCTCGAACCTAAATCTGTAGTGGGGTGTTTGGAATTTTAGAAGCCGGGAGACTCTCTAACTAGAAAACTAGTTTCTAATTTTTAAAAACTAGAGAACAAATTAAAAGCAGATGTAGAACGTGAAAGATATTGTAATACATTTAGAGCAAATCAACAGATTCTCAACAAAATTAGTCCTCGCAAAACCTTGGTGACAATGTTTCTCACTAGTATTTATTTTAGGATAGATAATTTAAAGTTGTCAGGAACGGCAACAATCATGTATATTCTGAGATGAATTCAGCTGTAATGCTGACACGAGATGGAAAGGAATGAAAGAAAAGCTCCTCAGAAATGCACAATACTCCACTAAGTCAACAAAGAAATTAGGTAGTTATGTCTTTGAGTATTGACTGCTACACAACTACCCCTTCCTGATTTCAAGCATGAGCGTTGGGAGAGATACACAGCTAGTGTGCAGCAGGAATCTCCAGCCATGGCAGAGTGACTCTAAGTAACTTTTTGAGAAAATATATGTTGGATTATATCTAGCTAATCCTACCTTGCAAATTTCAACATCCATCGTCTGCTGCAGGCTGCATTGACAAGTCCATCATAACCTTGTGCAGCTCATGTTGAACTTCTTCACTGTCACACAAATCACTCGCGCGCGAGGACTGGTCGAAATAAAGGTTTGCCCCCCAAAAAGTACTATTAAACGTAAGCAAGACACCACACTCATTTTTCCACGCACGAACAATTCCACGAACAGATCACAAGAATTAACCGTACACAAACAGTACTGTACTTCTGTTGTACTGCGAATAGGACGCTATACTGCAAACAAATGGAACGTCATTGACGTCAACAACACTGGATATAGAGTAGAGTAGTTGTGTGAGTGAGGTTGCAGTGCGTGAATGTGAAGAGTCTTTTTATATGTCCATGGGAAAATATGTGAGGTGTGATTTGCCTCTAAAATATATTTTTCACGCGTCAAAGCTTGAGTTTAGTTAGGCTAGTTAGTTTTCGAGTGCGCATGAATTTTCATTTGTGACATTTCTCGTGACGTGTGCTTGAAGAGGTTATGGCGCCCAAGGAGATTGCGCGGTGCTGCAGACGATGGCTGTGGGCACTAGGACCAAGGTGGACTGCTGAAAGGTAGGATTCCTTCCCCTTTCCATGACTCATTGTGCACTATCTGTCGCGAGAAGGTTGACAAAATGTCATGGCATAAAAAGTGCTTCGCCAAGGTACTGACTGCTACAATTTACCCCTGCATGTCTGTCATATTACATAACATGCCTGAATGCAGCAGGGATAAATAGTAGCAGTCAGTACTATAGCGATGCACCATTTAATGCCATGACATTTTGCATACAATTATCCCTCATTCGCTCTTGTCGAGTTGAGGATTGCTTTGATTTCTTAGCTATCAATTAGCCCAGGTGTTGTTCGTCAGTGACATTTTTTCTTTGGGAAAGTGGATACATTTTAAAGTCAACGTAGAATAAATAAAATTTCACATATTTGTCGGTACGTAAAGGAAAGACAGAGGCATATAATTCATGGACAATAATATTTTTAGAATCTTGATCATGCAAAACTTATGTTGCCAACATTTAAAAAATAACATTTAAAACATTTAAAATTCGTACGGTTTTTGGAACAAATTTATCTGCGTGCTTTCGTCTCTTCTCAAAACCGTCGCTCAATAACCTTAATCCGTCTATCGACTCAAAGACCGGGCAACTTATTGCGCGTAGTAGGCGCACCCGTGCGGCAGGAGGCGGGCGCTGGAATGGGTTCGGGCGGGTTGAGGTTGAGGTTCATGGTGGGCTTGGGGTCGGGGGGAGCTGGGATTACCTTACGTTTCAAACCAAGCAGGGCCGCATGTCCCTGCCGAGTGATTCCGAAGATCGCTTTCATACCTCTGTCCTTGTCGCACTCATGGAGCAGCACCATGGCCAGCATAGGGCACCGCTGTCGGTGCAACAAGGACGGAGAGATGAGAGCGATCTTCTGAACCAGTCGGCAGGCAACGCGCGGCGAGGACGGGTCGGCTGCGCACGGAGAAATACGTATCACCGCGCTCAGCGGAACATTACCATCCCTAAGTAGCCTCTTCTGTACATCCACCCTCGCCCCTCCCGACGCCCCAGCCCCCGCCCGCCCGCTCTAGCGTAGCGCGTCAAACGACCCCGAGCGGGGGCATTGAATGACCGCGCGGGGGTAGCCGGGGTAGCCGTGATCCACCTCGTGGGGCCGGCCAGCGGCCGGCGGGCGGGGCGGGCGCACGGGGCCCTAGTGACCGCCCATTAGTAGAGCTATCCGAGTGGACTATGGGGGCGCCGAGCCGAGCCGAGCAGGGCAGGGCCGGGCTGGGCCGAGCCGGACACCCTCTACTCCATTCGAGGATGGATGGATGGGAAGTACAATACCGCCGCAGTGCTCAGTCATAAAGCGGTTGTGACATTTCCCTGGTAATTGCCCGTAGAGCTGTAGGGCGGCCGCCCTCTGCCTCCGCTCCGCTCTCGCCCCGCGCGGCCCGGGCACGGACAGCTGACTGAATGCGGCGCGGGGGCGGCGGGGGCGGCGGGGGCGGCGGGGGCGGAGGGGGCGGCGGGGGTTGTGGAGGCGGAAGCTCGCGCCGGGAGCGCGGCGGCGTTATCGCGGGCTGTTTCAAACGCCGCGCGCGTGTTTTCATTCAAATGCGTAGCGCGCAGGGAGACCGACGACGACGAGTCGTGAATGAATGTCACACATTTGTAGGCATGTGAATCTTCATTCAAACGTTTTCTCTCTTTAAATATTTGAATATCCTGATAAAGTTAACGCCTTTCCTTGCTTAATTGTGCGAATAAAAATTCACACACCTAGAGAAGCGTGTTATATTCAGACACCTAGAACTATGCCATATTCAGACACCTAGAAGTGTGTTATGCACACACCTAGAAATGTGTCATATTAACTACCCTGAAGTGAGTTATATTCGCACACCTACTAATGTGTCATTCACACGCCTAGAAGTGTGTACTGTAATATTCACACACTTCTGTTTCCGCTTTTTCAATCCCAGACCATGTAAATGAGCACGGTTGAAACATTAGCGTTTCCTTGAAATCTCGCACAAAGGTCATGAGCGCGGTGAAATCCCGCTATCGTTATTGTTACTTGAACGCTCTCTTCCCCGGGTCCAGTCCCGGTGTCATCCCATGAGAATCCCTTTTCCCTTCCATTATTTTGAATTAAGCTTGCTATGCACGGGCCCGGCAGCAGCATAGGGGCGCGAATAACGAACGCTCTACCCGGAAGCCGTTCACACGCACACTGAACTGCAGCGCGCAGCCGCAGCCCCCGGCCTCCGCCCCGCCGGCAGTTCGGAGCACATCTGTCGGTCGCGCCCTGATGACAGGCGATGATGTGGGAAGATCCGTAACGCACCTCTCTGCATTTCTCACCTCTCTCTCTCTCTCTCTCTCTCTCTCTCTCTCTCTCTCTCTCTCTCTCTCTCTCTCTCTCTCTCTCTCTCTCTCTCTCTCTCTCTCTCTCTCTCTCTCTCTCTCTCTCTCTCTCTCTCTCTCAATCTCGCTCTCTCTCTATCTGTCTCGCTCCCGCCTACACCGTGTGCGACGCGGCAACAGATGCCCGCATCAGGTTGACAATTTTCCCGCCCCCCACCCCCCTTCTGGTCTGTGGGACCTCGGAGACTCACACGCCGGGACGGTATACTATACGCTCCGGCCCACCTTATTGGCGTGTGAATCCGAAGCGTAGTAAATTTTCTACCTTTGATTCACTTTATTCTCCCTCAATGAGTCTGACGAATTTTTGATTCGTCATCCACACATTCTCGTTGTACTAGTATCCCTTATCTGTAGAAAGTCTCTTTTTTCTTTTTCACTCAAAACGTACGGAAATAGTCAGACTTCATACAGTAATAAACCTTTCTGTGGCCTTTCCCCTCTTATGCAACCGCCTTGGCGCGTAACGCCAAGGAGAGGAAAGGCATAACTCATCTCGCTCGCACTCTGTTTGGTTACGGTACTCGCCCTCCGGCGGTACAACAAATTTCAAAAACTAACAAAACCACTGTGAATGAGACAATTCGGTGCTGAGGTTTTTTCTTTATTTGAAAGTATTCTCAGGAAAGAGGGAAAAAAAGTAAAATGAACTGAATTTTAACTATTATTATAATAGCCCCCACCACTAACCCCCAAAAAATAATTGTTGGAGCTTTTTTTTCTTTTGTTTTCTTTAAGGCCAGATCCCAGAGAAAACTACCAGGCTGCGCCGTGCCCCAATGCATTAAAAAAAATGAAAATGTTAACTTGGTAGAATAATTTTTTTTTCTTCATAGAATTTCTTTGTCGAACCGCAATTTCTCAAGCGTCGAACTTACCCCACCCCACCGTGCACGAAAACGGTTATAATAATTGCATCCCGTTTCCCTATTTGCTCACGTATGGCTCGACGACAGACTCCCTCCCCCCCTGCCCCACCCCCACCCCCCTGCACCCATCGCTCTGCGGTCTCGGGCAGGTGCAGTATGCGATGCGCGCCCGCTGCCCTGTTGAACCAAAACCCATCCCCAGTCGGACACGGGTCACGGTTCACCTACGCTGCCGCTCCTCGGGGTGGACAGCTGCCTACAACCCCCACACTGCAAAAAAAATAAATAAATAAAAAATAAATTATGTGCTTATTTACTGTTTAAAGGTGGGTAATAGACTTACGATGAAAACCCGCCACTTCATACACCACCAAATTGAGGTTTTAGGAAACAAAATTTGGTTCCTGATACGAACTAACTTTTACTACCCTTGTTTTTAACTAAATATTATTGGACAAAAAAAAGTTGTCTACTCAATCAGAGTATAGTTCATCAAATTAAATCAAATTTAGCTCATCAAGCTAAAATTTGGTTGGTTTTTATTTTGGTCCCCTGATTTAAATGGGTTTCTGAGTGCATCCTTGGATGTTAATAAATTCAAAGTAGGTTGTAATTTAACAATAAGTTTAAATTGTGAACTTTACTATACGATTCGCAGTCCTTTTTTTTCCTCTCTCAAAACCTACATTTTTTTTCACCGAGCCTGGGGACGACACTGTGAGTGTAGTCCGTCACCTGTCCATCCCAACCAGCCCACCCCGCCCCACCCCATCCCGCCCCACCCCACCCCGCCCCGCCGCGCCCGGCGCCGTGCCATGCCGTGCCGTGCACCCCCGCCCCGCCCCGCAGTGGGTGAGGTGAGGGCGCGCTTCACGTGGAACGTCTCGCCGTTGTTGTTGCTGTATTCCGGTACGGCACGCCTCGCGCTCAGCTGCTCCGAAAGCTTATTAAACAACAGCTGCTGCCCCGCCCCGCCCCACCCTGTCACCTGCTGCCCTATCGCGTCACACGGCTTACCTGACCTGCCAACGCGGAATAAGTGGCAGAAGAGTTACCCCCTGTACTCACTTTTTCTGAATAGCTGCCGCTCTTCTTTAAAAGTAAAAGTATGGCGTAGTAAAAATACTAGAAAAGTTTGTATATCAAAATCCACTGGTGCGCCCACCCTCTATCTTTTCCGTGCTCTCTCTCTCTCTCTCCTCTCTCTCTCTCTCTCTCTCTCTCTCTCTCTCTCTCTCTCTCTCTCTCTCTCTCCCTCTCTCTATCTATCTCTCTCTCGTTCTATTTTCATTTTTCTACACCCCTTCTATCCCCCCTCTATCCCCCCTCCCCTTCGCCTCGACGTTTCAAACCTCTGGTGGTATTGCGAGTCCTGTGACAGGCTCTGGACGTCCTAATCAAGTCTGCCACGGTGCTAGCCATCAGTCACGCTGTGAGCGAGGTGGAGAGAGAGGGAGAAGGAGGAGGAGGAAAGGTGATAGACTTGGAGGTCTGATTGGTGCTTCCCCTGGCCGCTCGCCCGCTCTGCCGCCCTGCCTTCCTTTTTGATTGGTCGAGAGAATTTTGCCGACGCCAATTAGTCGACGATTAAAACACACGGGGCCGACGGGGACCGGTGCGCCCCCCAGAGGCTTAAAAGAGACTTCTAGGGAGACCACGCGTGCCCGAGTGGCAGTGAGCGGAGAGGGAGGGAGAGAGAGGGAGGGAGAGAGAGAGAGCAGTGGGGACGCCTGTTGGCTTGGCCCGTCCAAAGTGGCTCGGTGAAGGAATAAGAATGCGCTTTACTGGGGCCTTCGTACGCGGCTGTGTCTTAGTCGAACAAGACCTTAGGTACTGACTTTGCAGCAATTTCGATCAGTATATTTGACTGAGGACACTTTCTCGTGATAAGGGTTCGTATTATTCGACTGAGGACACTTTCTCGTGATGCAGTGCACTCTCAGACCGCCATGGATATTTTTGGAATAAATTGTAGACATGTATGAACCAGCATAGTAAGGAAAACTTGCCTACAACTAAAGAACTTTAAAAAAAAAATATTTGCATATAATTATACCGAAAAATTTCCCACGTATAGAAAAAGAAAACGTTTTGTATATTATGCAAGCGCATATAAGTCTCTAGTTTATAACTAAAGACGTTTTTTATAGAAACCAAAAATGTCTATAGCGGTCTGCGAAAGTGCGCACTTCTTTCTACCAGAGAAATCTCGGGTGAGTGAGCACAGGTACGACTGCTACTTGCGCACTCCCTTACTCGCCTCTCGCGCTCCGCACCTTCACTTTTCCCGCCTCGCGCGGGAAAACACTCAGCGATCGTGGGAAGACTTGCCGAGGTGTGGGAGTGCTGCACCTTGTGCCCCCATCCCCCCCCCCACATCTACCCGGCCTGCCTCGGCCCACCCTCCCTTACCCGCCCCTGCCCTGCCCTGCCCTGCCCGACCCCCAAGCCGAGCCGCCTGGCTCTATCAGCCCTTCACTTTGTTAAGTCTGATCCGGCCCTGCCCGGCTCGCCTGTGCAGCCTTTTGTCTCGCTTCGAGAAGCTCGGGACCTCCCGCCCCCCTATCCCCACCGGAGCCTCTTATGCCCTCCCGCCTCTCAGCCAATTACTATAGTCTTTCTTCCTTGTCACCAACGCGCCGTAGGTGACTGAGTGACCAAGGTGACAAAGTAGTATGAATCCCTTGAATCTTTTTTGTTCTTCTTTTCTACCGTGTTTGACAGTTTTCATTTTCTTCTCCACTTTGGTCAAACGGCCAGATCGTGATGTATTTTTATCTTTAAATTTTGTACAATGTAAGACTAAACAAGAAAAAAAAATTGATGCAATATAACCTAAGATAAAGTCGGTCTGAATCGACCGCCCTGAGATGAATTCTGTTGACTTGTGCTATATCACAGCACTTGGAGTAAACCGATACTAAAACTTATAAGTTTCCTGAAAATCTGTTGATTATTTTTTTTAAGAGAAACTAGGCAAATGCTGTATTTGGAGCTTTTATGTTTTTTGGACAAATTTGCGCCCTGGTAAAAATCAAGTGTTTAAAAATTGAGTTTTCCGCGCGGTGTGTTGAGCTGGAACGAAAGGCAGACTTTCCGCGTTCCACTTATTCCCCGTCGGTAATCGAGCGGCCCGGTGTGCCCAGCCGGGCGGGGCGGGCGCAGGAATCAATTAAAGTTGCTCCTGGCTGCACGTGAGTGCAGCTGGCGCAGCGGGCGCGGCGGCGCGGCGCAGCTCGGACGAACTGCAATCTGAAAGAGAACTCCGCGGAAACCCAATAGCGCGAATGTCGCCGCACTTGTAAGTGTGGGCATTCGCTCATTTAAAAAAGCACATGTATGTGCACTTTTAGGTTTATGAAACACTAGTAAAACAAATGTTTAGTTTTATACATCATTTGGTGTTTAGTTCCAAAATGTTCAAAAACTATACACCAGCTGGTGTATAGTTCAATTTATTAAACGTCAATTGATGTCTAGTTGGTCCAGCAGGTGTACAGCTTTTGGACATTTGGAACTAAACACCATTGATGCATTCGAACTTAACATTTGTTTCACCAGTGAATCTGTTAAATTTCGGAGGTATCTCTTACAAATAAAAGGACAAGTGTATACTTGGAAAATTTACTCACCTACAAAAGTATGTCATATTAACAAACCTGGGCTTTCAATAAAAAGGAGGGCAGAAAAAAAAAGAAAAAGAAAAAAAGAACTATATGAGATATGTGGCAATGTGGGAAAGAATTTGTCAAGCAGACTCCTAGACTTTTGTATGAGTGCTAAAAATCTTAACGCTTTGCTCTTTTATTATTTCGGCGGTAATGATTTTTTTTAGCCGTGCTCCCTTATATCACCCTGTTCGAGAAAAGCGGCCGAACCGGTCGCGCGCGCGTGCGACAAACGGGGCCGAATGTCTCGTCCCACCGCGCGCGCCCTCCATAGGCCTCTCCGGAATGGGCCATAAGGAAATTAACGGCGCGCCCACAACGTTTTTATTCCTGATATATAAGAAACTCGGATGTCTATCCGTCGCGCAGTGCGAGGCGGAGGGGGCGGGGTTAATAGTGCACGCGCTCTCCCTCTCTCCCCTTCACGCATTTTCATTCGTATCCAACTTACTTCACAACAAATCCCATCACGGCGCGAGCTGCCTGCGCCGCACGCAGCCCGGCAAGACGGCAAAGGCCATGGAACACTACTGAGATGCACGATAAAAAAAAAGGGGGGGGGGAACTATTCCCGATGAAATGACTCCGTTCATCAAACTAAAGTTTTATTTTTGTCCTCTTTTATTCTCTTTTACTAAATTTCAGTGTTTTTTTTTCTACACTAGCAAAAATCCCACACAATGTATATGTAAATAACTTCATATACAATTGTGGGATTTTCCCCACAAAATTTTTTTACAGTGCTGTGAAAAATAGTCGTGAGTTTACGGGAATTTTTTTTTACACGAAGTGCAGTTGTAAAATTACAATTGCGAATCGTAAATTTACAAGCACTAAATATCAGCTTGAAATTTATTCACGAGAAAAAAAAGGCCGTCGTAAATTTACAACATATTTTGTAAATAATGATTTACAAAATTTATCGTAAATCTACAAAGATATTTTTCAGTGTAGTTGTTGCTTTATTGTTAACAAAAAAAAAGGAGGAAAAAAATTCGGTTTTGGCTGTGTTAAATAAATTTTGGTCAATTTTGGCTCGACGGTTGGATTTTTGAAATGCTGGACTTGTGGGCCGCTGCTCGAGCCGCTGCTGCTACCAAAACATCCAGGACATCCGTTCAAACCCTTGTTTTTTTTCACGGCATCACTGCAAACTACGTACTACTCTGCACGAGGAGGACACAAATCTGAAATGTTTGCACACCTCGCAATTTAGGAAAATTCAGTAAAATACAGAAAAAATTACAAAAATTCCCGAAAATTCACAAAAAAAAAAAAATCACAAAAAGTGTTCATCAAAATTCACACTTCTTTGCCGCTAGACTCCCTTCTACTACTGTAGCTCCATGCCCCTCAGCACGCCAGTACGCGGCGGCCAGCGTATAAACCATATCCCCCCCTCCCCCGCATGGTCACGTGATGCGCGAAGCCAGGGGAGGAGCAGGGCGGCCGACGGGCGGAGGATGTGTCGGTCTCAGAGTGTACCATTAACCGCAGCAGCAGACCCATCCGTCCGATCCCCTTTCGCCCCTCACCCTACCCCACTCACTCCTACCCCTACCCCGCCGCCCCGAGCTACCCCGCCACGCCACGCCCCACCACCCCCACATCGTGAATCGCCGTGAATAATTGACGTGCGATATGCGCCGAGCAACAGCGTCTCTCCCCTTTTGACGTGGAGGAGAGGAGAGTAGGGGTTGAGGGATGAATACCAAGGGGTCACGCGGCGCGCTGCGGGGGATGAGGGGGGGGGGGGCGGGCCCGGGGGGTAAAAGCCCGACATTAACCCTTCATACTCATCCTCTCTCTCTCTCTCTCTCTCTCTCTCTCTCTCTCTCTCTCTCTCTCTCTCTCTCTCTCTCTCTCTCTCTCTCTCTCTCTGCTTCCCCTCTATCTCCCTCGCTCACTCTTCCTCCTCTCTCTCTCTCTCCATCCCTCACTCGCCCTATCCCTCTTCTGGGCTCGCTCACTCGTACTGGACAGAGGCGGTTTGTCTGTGTCTAAATAGATTGTCATATAAGGCAGACACGAGATTATGACGATTGTGAGAGGACCCTCCTCAGCCCGCCTGGTGCTTTTTCCTGTGCCTTCCTCCCCAGCCCCCTCACCATCATTACACTGTAAACCCAGGGTGAGAATGTCGCATACTTTTGGATTTATGACTTTTCATTTGCACTTTAAGACAGAGAAAGGTGTGATTTTTTGTTTTCCTTTCAGATTTTAGCACAATTGGAGGGCTAAGTGTATGAATGAATGCTCGCAAACGTTCAAAAGTTCGACATTTACGCGCTGATTTTCTTAGTGCACACCTCTTACCAAGTCACCCCTCTCTGAAATCACCCGCTTCCTCTTAACTCCCCCTTTTCCCTCTAGTCTTTCCTTCCGGAAACCTTTTGTCTCATCCCCGCCGACCAAACTCACAATGAAGCCTACTTCTTATCGCTGACGGGCAGCGTTCTCCACGGGCGGGGACGACGGGGTGGGGCGGGGTGGGCGGGGTGGGCGGGGAGGGCGTAGGCGGGGAGGGCATAGGCGAGGCGCAACAGTAAACACTCACGGATAACAGATGAGATGGTTGCAAAAGCAACAAACACAGCCTCCCTCCATGTCCTCTATAGTTTGCCGCTGGACCCCCGCGGGAGAGCGTCGTCGGCCGCCTCGACGGTCACGCTCTCGAGGTCCTTGATGATGGTTCCAGCTCTGCGCAGGACCCGTCGCAGTAGCCGGCCGGCCGGCCCCGCGCGCGAGCAGGACTTACGTGAAATGCATGTCACAAACCTGTCCTCACCTCTCCCCCCCCCCTCTCTCTCTCTCTCTCACACACACACACACACACACACATTCAGGGTGCCTATAGTGCCTGCTGCATCAGCAGGTGAGAAGGCTGGCTCGGCCATAGAGACGGCAGTTTGGCAGCGTGTGTGTGTGTGTGTGTGTGTGTGTGTTTCAAGCAGCGTAGGAGGGGGAGAGCAGAAGCGGTGCAGCGAGAGGGGTGAGGAGAGCGGCGAGCTGCCTAGGGGTGAGAAAGAGAGAGAGAAGGAGAGAGCGAAAGTGGAAAGGGGGGAGAGAGGGAGAGCGAGAGGGGGAGAGAGGGGGAGTGCAGTGAGGAGCAGCGCATGCACTGATACAGCACACGCCGCATAATAGTGCCCCTCTCCCTTCCCTCTCACCATTATACCGCTGCAACAGCCTGCCCGCCCCGCCCCGCCCCACCCCGCCCCGCCCCGCCTCTCTGGTGGCTGGTGTGGGCGGTAGGCGCACACCCCGACCGGGCTCTCTAGTCCGGCGTTCTGCGCCCCCTCGCGGAGCTCGTGTGCTAATTGTCTGAGAGACACATCGTTGTTAAAAGCAGGTGAAATAAAAACAACTATGTGCGGGATGAATAAGAAATAGACTTCTTGCAGGTTCATAATTTTCCGCGTGGCCCCGCGCGCCGGCTTCTACCGAGTGGTGCTCAGCGAGTCACGACGCCCCGCCCCCGCCCCGCCCCGCCTTCTTCGGGGCGGACACTTGAGCACGCCCGAGGAGGGCACCACGCGGCCCACCCCGCCCCACCGCGCCCCGCCCCGCCCCACCTCACCCCGCCACACCCGCTGCCCCGTAACCCCCTCGTCATTATCTGCCGCGGGAACAGAGTCGGCGGAAGCTAAGCTGAGCTGTCAGGGTGCGGGGCGGGGCGGGGCGGGGTCCGTTCTCTCAGTGCGCCACGTCCGATTCGTGGGGGCTCTCAGAAAACAGGATTCTGTGCTTGGTTTTTTCAAGCCCATTTTCTGAATACAATCTTTTTCTCTTTTTTTTTTTTTAATTCCAAGAAATTTTTTATTGGTTTAAGAAAATTGGCCGTCCAAAAACCAAGAATAGACAAAACAAGGCGAGATTTGGCTTCAATCAAGAATTCATTTTCCTAGGTGGGGGATCACGAAAATCACTCATACGAAATGTGTACAACGAATTTTTGTAACTTGATCTTTTGGTTTGATTTTCAAGAGATTAATGAACATTGCTGTCACATTTTTTATAAATTTTGATGTCTTTCTCATTTTTTCTTCCTTCAGTTTTTTCAGTTTTTTTCGTGTTTATTTGTTCTTGAGTTTTCGTATTGTTCTGTAAATTTCTTGATAATTGTATATTATTATTTTTTAAAAATTTTTATGGTGATTCTTTGGAGACTGTACAATAATTCCCCCCTCGGTCCGATCCTTGGACGTCAGTCCGTTTAGAAACCTCTCGTGCTGTAATTACAAGTGCCTACCCAATGTCGAGGCCAGTGAGGTGACCAAACACTAAAATAAATTCTTGTGTACAAACCGTCACTCACTTGCAGATGTTTTTTAAATCTATATTACCTACCCCTCCAAGTATGCGAAATTACTCGGAAAATTCTAATTTTCTCTAATTTTTTAGACGAAGAGTAGTTCACATAACTACTCAAGGGGTCGACCACTTGATATTTTTGTGTACATGGAATATATTCCACTTGGAATATCTGGAATATTTTTGGAATATCTGGAATATTTTTTTGGAATATGTGGAAATTTTTTGGAATATGTGGAATATTTTGGGAATATCGCGAATATGTTGGAATATTTGGAATATTTTTTTAAAAATATTTAATCGATTATTTTTTTTTCTGTGCAATGGAAAGAGTGGTGTGAAAACATGGAAAATTTTTGCGGCAGTAAACCTCCCGAAGGAGGTTGCGGTTCCCGCCAGGCACAGGGCTTTTACCCCCTGTGGCAGCCAACTGCTTCGGTGTTCCATGGGAACCGGCGCTTTGCTGACTGCGATCCTATCGCGCAATTCGACAGATTTGATCCCCGTACCACCATTGGCCTACCCCTAGAGGTACGAGCGGTGTCAAGAGCGTTAGACTTCCTGATCCCAGTTTCAGAGGCCTTACCTCAGAGGGGTACGCGGGATTCGAACCCACAACCCCGAGTGCCGACACGTAGCCAGAACAGGAAGCGACCCAACGCCCAGAGCCACCGAGCCAACGGCGGTGAGACGTGTTTAACTTCTATTTGACCTGCCATCCAGCTGCGGCCAAAGGGAATGTCAAGCGCGAAAAAACACTTTCCCGAGTGGGAGTCGAACTTCGGACCACTCGGTTCGGTGTTGCGCGCTCTACCAACTGAGCCACGACGCCACGATGACTGTCAGTGCGACGGGTTCGAGTTGTATTTGCCCTGTCCTCCTGGCTGGAGGCTGCAGGATACGCGGCAAATACGGCTCGAACCCAGTCGCACTATGCAGTCATCGTGGCGTCGTGGCTCAGTTGGTAGAGCGCGCAACACCGAACTGAGTGGTCCGAAGTTCGACTCCCACTCGGGAAAGTGTTTTTCGCGCTTGACATCATTCCCTTTGGCCGCAGCTGGATGGCAGGTCAAATAGAAGTTAAACACGTCTCACCGCCGTTGGCTCGGTGGCTCTGGGCGTTGGGTCGCTTCCTGTTCTGGCTACGTGTCGGCACTCGGGGTTGTGGGTTCGAATCCCGCGTACCCCTCTGAGGTAAGGCCTCTGAAACTGGGATCAGGAAGTCTAACGCCCTTGACACCGCTCGTACCTCTAGGGGTAGGCCAATGGTGGTACGGGGATCAAATCTGTCGAATTGCGCGATAGGATCGCAGTCAGCAAAGCGCCGGTTCCCATGGAACACCGAAGCAGTTGGCTGCCACAGGGGGTTAAATCCCTGTGCCTGGCGGGAACCGCAACCTCCTTCGGGAGGTTTACTGCCGCAAAAATTTTCCATGTTTTCACGCCACCCTTTCCATTGCACAGAAAAATGAAAAAAAAAATCGATTGAATCTGTAAAGTATTTTTTGTGACCCTTTTTATTGGATTAAATAGAATCCGGAAAATCGGAGTATGTGGAGCAGGAATATGTGGAATATTACTGGAATATGTCTGGAATATTCGGAATATTTGGAAAACTTGGAATATTTTTTGAATATTTGGAATATTTTAGAATATCTGGAATATGTTGGAATATCTGGAATATTTTTGGAATGTTTGGAATATTATTGGAATATTTTTCAATGTGTACATGGAATATCCAAGTGGTCCACCCCTCGTAACTACTAGTTTGCGACGCGTTTTTTGACATTCACGCACGATGGGTTTTTTTAAGGGTGACGTACGTATCCATATTCGACGCCGTGTTCCCTCGCCGCATCAGATCCATTCACATAGGTGGAAGAAGATAGCAACAATAACAAAGAAAAAGCCTGGTCGCCTTTTGTTAATGGTGATGACGGTGCTTTGAGACTTGCGCACGCGTGCCTCGAGTAATGAGGGGGAAGGGGTGGGGGGGGGGGGGGCAGAACGGCCGGAGGAAGCGTTTTGAGACGCGGGGCGGGGCGGGGCGGGGCGGGGCGGGGCGGGGCGGCCTGGAGGATTGAGGAGCCGCTCTGTGGAGCGCCATTGTTTGCGACACGCCGTGCTTAACACGTGCTGTGTGACAATAACGCACCGGGAAGCGCGCGCGCGAGAGAGAGAGAGAGAGAGAGAGAGAGAGAGAGAGAGAGAGAGAGAGAGAGAGAGAGAGAGAGAGAGAGAGAGAGGAGAGAGAGGAGAGTGGCGCGCGGTTGCTGGCATGCATAGTGTAGGGGTGAATTTAAATGGAGGCCGGGCCCGGGCCGCGCGCCGGTATGGGACTTCCCCCGATGAGAGTCTCGTCAGAGCGCGCCACCGCCGCGCCGCGCCCCGCCCCGCCCCGCCCCGCCCCGCCCGCCCCGAGCACCTGTTTGTGCGCGGCTGTGTCCGCACCAGGGACTGAGATTAGTACAAGTCGCGCTCAGCTCGGCTCGCAGCCCCTCCTCCCCCGCCCGCAGCCTCGGCGGGGTGTGGCGGGGCGTGGCGGGGCGTGGCGGGCCAGCCATTTCTCACGGCGACCTGCGGCGGAAGTCAAGACAGAGGAGGCGGGGCGGGGCGGGGCGGGGCGGGGCACCGCCGTGTTGCGCGCGCGGGGCGGGGCGGGCGGACTGGAGGTAGGAACGCACAAAACGTGAATAATTTACATTTCCATTAAAGTTGGCGGCCCTGCTCCCGCGCGCCTGCCCGCGGGTCGTGGTGGTGGGTTCTGTTGGCGAAGTTGGTACCGCTCAAGTCAATTAGGAGTTTTTGTTGCGCGGAAGGCAAGGCACGGCAGGGCTGGCTGGCTGGCGGGCTGCACGGTGGTGGTGGTGGTGTTGGCGGCCCTGCTTGGCCTCTGGCGGCGCCGCGCGCGCTTGTATGCATGCACGCGGTGTTGGCAGGCCTGCCAGTAGGGTCGGGGCGGGCCCTCCCCCTAGCCGATTAGTACGCTCCCCTGGTCCAACCGCGCGGCTAGGGCCCGGCTACGGCCCGGCCCCGGCCCCAGCCGTCCGGGTGGTTGGCGCCCCTGTTTGCCGCAGCAGCCCGGGCAGCGAGCACCCCGCCGCCGTGTGGGGCTGCGGAGCGACACATCATCAGAAACCCAACTGTGTGTATGTCACACTCTTGCAGGTGTGCCATTTTTAAGCGGTCTCAGCACCGCTTCTAGCGCTACGTCGGCTGGGGCGGGGAGCGTGTCGTCGTAGTCGTATGGTCGTCGTGGTCGTCGTTCGGGAATGGTCGTCACTGTGACGTCACGCCTCCCCCCTCCACGCTCTGTCCCCACTCGTCTAGTCTGTTCGTGTGTCGTGTTCGTTGCTCGGCCCGGCTCGGCCCGACCCGGCTCCCCCCGGCCCGGCTTGGCTCCGGGTAAAAAAATGTCAGGAACCACAAAATATCAGGTCTGATATGTAGGTTTTGAAGTTGTATCGAGATTATGTGACGCATAAACTAATGTGGTCTGTCCGATGTCAGCTAGTTTTTGTACAATGAGGACCTTGCCCCGAATGGCGGAGCGTAGTGGGAACCATAACAAAGCACCATAACCCATAATGTAAACTAGTTTAAATCTAGTTTTATATTCAATTCTAGCATAACTCTGTTAAAAAAATGGTGTGTATTAGGGCTGCACATACATTCGGATCATTTTAAATTACAAAATATCAGGTCTGATATGTAGGTTTTGAAGTTGTATTGAGATTATGTGAAGCATAAACTAATGTGGTCTGTCCGATGTCAGCTAGTTTTTGTACAATACTGGGCCCATCACTATCACTCATTTGTAGTAATTTTATTTCATCTCCCTATCTCTTAAATAATAAAGAACCTTGTTTAGAATACACAAGTTTGGGTGCAGGCAGCAGAATTAGTGAAACTGATATCATTTGATAGGTATCATTTATTATACACTTGGTGACGGCAAACCGTGGATTTAATATATATCATATACTCTTACCGAAACTATTGATGCTGCTGTACTCAGATGTTTTATAAATCCTAAGGGTAATATAGAGAACTATTTTAATTTCTTCTCCGTATTCTAAATAAAAAAGTACCTTCGTTTTAAACACAGAAGTTTGGGTGCAAGCTGCAAATTGATATCATTTGATAGGTATTACTTATTATACACT
Organism: Frankliniella fusca; assembly: GCA_029379305.1. Taxonomy (NCBI): domain Eukaryota; kingdom Metazoa; phylum Arthropoda; class Insecta; order Thysanoptera; family Thripidae; genus Frankliniella; species Frankliniella fusca. The sequence goes on along the minus strand of JAHWGI010000076.1, from coordinate 249,267 downwards.
TGGTGACGGCAAACCGTGGATTTAATATATATCATATATTCTCACCGAAACTATTGATGCTGCTGTACTCAGATGTTTTATAAATCCTGAGGGTAATATAGAGAACCATTTTTAGCAATATTAAAGGACTGAAAGATTCAAATTGAAATTTCATTCAGATCATGTGAAGCGTAGAATACAGTGTTCGGTCGAATGTCAGCTAGTGTGTTTTGTATAATATTGGTCCGATTACTGATTTGATGCAAATTTATTTCTTCTCTGTATTCTAAATAATGAAGTACCTTTGTTTTAAATACACAAATTTGGGTGCAAGCTGCAGAATTATTTAAATTGATATCATTTGATAGGTATTATTTATTATACACTTGGTGACGGCAAACCGTGGATTTAATATTTCTTCTCTGTATTCTAAATAATAAAGTACCTTTGTTTTAAATACACAAATTTGGGTGCATGCTGCAGAATTACTTAAATTGATATCATTTGTTAGGTATTATTTATTATACACATGGTGACGGCAAACCGTGGATTTAATATATATCATATATTCTCACTGAAACTATTGATGCTGCTGTACTGAGATGTTTTATAAATCCTAGGAGTAATATAGAGAACCTTTTTTAGCAAAATATTATATACTCTTGCCTATTTCAGTCTAGCATTTGAGGCCTATTAATCAGCTTTAGACATTTTAGTCTACATATTTAGCAAGTATACATATACCAGACAAATTTTAGATTTTCCATGAAAAATCTATTCAAGTCGTTTGTATCTTAGAATTTTGTTATCATCTGGCCTATTTTTTTAGCGCTCCCTTCTGGTTTGGAAAAGCTTGAGAGCGGGCTTTGGTGTCTGTTTGTTTGTTTGTTTGTTTGTTTGTTTGTCTGTATGTTTGTTCCACTCCAAGGAGTTGCTGTAGAGAGTCGAAATTTTTGGGGGTATTTTGAGGGTCACTCCTGGACACCGAAAGGCCTGTTTCAAATCCTGCCAACCCTCATTAAGGCACTGAAAAAAAAATAATTAAAGTTCTACAGTAATGGGAAAAAAATTTATCGGGAAAATTTCATGAGCTCGTAACGGGTATGTCGACGAGTTAGGTTTCTCTAGGTCAAAATTTTGCCCGTTTTGCTGTATCTTCTACCGTTTTGGGTCGGCTCAGCCACCCACCGTTTTTGCGATTAAGGGCGTAACTGGCCGGTACAGTGTAATAAATAGGCGAAAACGGTCCAATTCTAATTTTGTCTAACCCAGCTGACCCGCACATCGCCAGAACCGTCTCGACGGTGGCTCATTGATGCCGCCCAACGTTTTCAGCGATTTCCCAAAATATCTCTGGGAGCTGAGTTACGCCCCTCCGGAAAGGGCCTAAATCACGATATTGGCGTAATTTTAGTTTTGGAGACGCCCCCATCTTCCCGCACCTCTCAGGAATCGTCTGGACGCGGCCAGAATAATGGCGCACACCATTTTTGTTCCAGGGGCCCAACTGGCCGGTACACTGTAAAAAGGGGGAAATTGGTGCGATTTTCAAGTTTCTCTAACCCCATCGATCCGCCCGGAACCGGATTTTCAAGTGCAGTTCAATGACGCAGACCATTTCCCTCGGAAAAGGGCCTAAACCACAAGTACACTATAAAAACCGACCAATATTGGTCCAGTTTTCAACGTTATTCGACCATATCGACCCGCACCTCTCCGGAACCGCCTTTTCGACTCCAGGTCAATGCTGCGAACCGTTGTCCTTGAAAACAGGCTTAACTCGCTAGTACACTGTAAAATCCGACCGAAATTGGTCCACTTTTCCACTATATCCATCCTCATCGATCCGCACCACTCCGGAACCGTCTTTTTAAGTGCAATTACTCGAAACGGACAATTTTCAAAAAAAAATTACGTCTGCTAAATGGGGAAAACTTTTTACATAATTAGAATTTGTAACGTTGTACAACCTACTTTGACTGACGTTAGTTTAACTGTTTAACTAAACTTTGGCAGTCTCAAGTATCGAACCACAATTTACACCCACTAGAATAACGTATGTGAATATATTTGTCGTAAACCTTTTCGTTGGTTCATTTTAAGGATTCTGAGACCGCTTCGATACATTTTGATGTATAGGAATGTTTTTTTTTTTCTTTTTCCCAATTGGTGAAAAAGTCGGGCGCGAAAATTTTCCCTCGTTGTTTTACACACTTTACGCAAAAAGTGTGCTGCTGAAATTTCGCACACCTACACATGTGCGCGACATGCACTCATTTATGCGTCTCGAGAGAGCGCGGCACGTGCACGTGCAGCCATCCCCCCCCCCTCCCTCTCCTTTCCCTCTTTAACAACGTCAGCCCCCAGGACCCGCACGTATCGGGCGTTTGGCTGGCTAATGGAGTCCACACCAGGCTTGCTCTGTTCCTACCCCCCTGCGCTCCACTGATCCCCCGCGGCTGCTTCCCCCTACTTCCCTCCCCCTCCCCCTCCCCCTTCCCGACTGATTCAGAAGATCGCTCTCATCTGTCCGTCCTTGTTGCACCTACAGCCGAGGTGGGATCACTCATATAAAACTTGTACAGTGATTTTTTTATTTATTTTTGATTTCTTTGATTTTTTTGATTTTTGATTTTGATTTTTCTTTTGATTTTTCATGAGATAACAAAGAAATAATATATTACTTATTTTTAAAAAAATGTGTTTTTTCTTGTTTTGTTCCCATTTTTCTAAATTTTGGGTTCATTTGTTCTCGATTTTTCGGATTTTCATGCAACTTTCTACTTGATTTTATTTTGATTTTTTTTTTTTTTTGATTTTTTAAAAGATTTTTTGGGGGCTGTACAATGATTTTTCGAAGTGCCTCCCCTCACCTACAGCGGTGCCCTATGCTAGCCATGGTAGTGCTCCATGAGTGCGACGAGAACAGAGGTATCACTGGAAAAACTAATGCGACATGTGTCGCATTGACCCCTGCGACATATAAAGATTGTCACATGATTGATGCGACATCCAGTTTGAGCGCATGATGTGATGCGACTTACAATTTGAAAACATGATGTAATGCGACTTCTAATTTGAACGCATAATGGTGCGACATCTATTTAGAATACAGGATAAAATGCGACACAAATCACAAATCTCAGCTGCGTTGAATTCAATTAAAATGCAACTGTTATGCAAAAAGAATCTTCAAATAGAGATCTGCACCATATTCTCTTGTCAACCAAATATTTTCACAGACTATTTATAATTTCAAAACCAAAACTATCCAGAGAAAAATAATGGAGTTGTTTGAAGAAATAGGATTTGGGAATGAGTTATCTTTCGCAGCAGTTGTAATAGTTTACTCACCAGTTGAAAAAGACAATGCATAGATCCTATGTCTCCATCTTCGACACTTAATTATTATAATTATTACAGCACATTTCAGGTTGTACTGTGTAGTGGGAGCTGGGCAGAGCTGGGCTAGCCTGAGCCGGGCCTCCATCCTATGGGGCTTGGATGTGGTTTCAATACACTACACAAAGTGAATATATGTTGAGAATACCGTTCTCGGAAGAAAGGACAATTATAGTTGACACAACTAGATCGTCACAGTCGGGAACGCTTGGAAATAAGGGTTACAACGAGTTACGTTTGGACTAGCACCGGAATCCGTCCGCCATATTTTTGTCGACAAACAACTGATCTGCCGTGTTTTTAAAGGCGACCGAGCTATTCACACTACAGGGCTCTCTTGTTGACTGGTAGTGTTTGTTGTCGTCTGCGCAGATCCTGACGGATCACAATAACCAACAATTTATTCGCATCTATTTTTATTTCGCAGTTCCCACACATGTCTGAACTTTTGCAATGACTAAATCAAAATATACAGCGAATCTTAACAGCAGTCAATAGTTAAATATTTTTTCATTCATTTGAGTTTTTTTGACGCATTGTGGGCTGCAAGCTTCATGACCGCCCCTTTCCCTTACTTCCGTCCTCCATTACGTTGCTGCAAAAATTTTCGTATTTGATTCATACATACGTACGTACTTTAATATAAAACACAAGAGAGATGTTGTGATTTCCTTATTTTCTATTCATAATGATTCGCATTATTTTAAAATTTCAAGGAGACCTCCTGGAAAACAAAAGAATATGTAGGGTTAGATATTTTCTGAAGGTATTTATGTTTATTTTTCTATTGATATAAACTATTCTACTGTAATTGAATACCCACACTTTCTCTGTGCTCTTCCCTCAATAGCAGACAACAGTCTGTCAAATTTAGCTCTTGTGTTGCCATATTTGGAAGGAGCACAGGACCCAGTGCAAAATCTCTCCAAAGCACGCAGGAATTCCATGTAAGGCCTTGGATATTCCACCTGTTGAACAGCATACACTGCAAGCAACAGCATGCTGACTCTTGATGCAGTCAAATTACTTTGTCCAATTGGGAACAACAAGCGGCCCTTAGCTATAATTGCTGCTGCTTTTATCTCCTCCTCAGATGTGAAGTCACAATATGATGTGTGGACCACAACAAATGGGGCCTGTACTTCTGATGACTGCAGTGATTCATAAACATCTTCTTTCTAAATAGTAAAGCACTGGTAAGTTGAACACTATAAATATATATTTTTTAGGGTATTTGAATAGCATTATACTTACACCAGCCATGCAAAACACAGGCTTAGCTCCTTTCTTTTTAACAGCAGCTGTCATGAAGTGCTCGTGAAGCTTCCCTATGGTGTAAAACTTGGCCACTTCTGTGTCACCATCAATTTCAAAATATTTTTGAAGCTTGTCCAAGTTTGTGTCTGACAACTGCTGCATGTCTTCTCTGGTCATATTTTTCAACAGTGTGAAGTCATAGAGCACCTTGGGATGTAAACCAATGGCTCTTTTTATAGTGATATTGCGGTATTGATATTATGCTCATGTCCCAGTTTTATTCTTTTACTCACCATGTCTGGAATTTTAAGGTAAGGAAAATCATCTAACAACTCAAAGTATGGCACCTTATCTACCAAAGTTTTCCTTTCATTGACAGTTTCCTTTAAGAGGACCACTATTTTTCTTATATTTTTCTCCCCTTTCAGCTCCTGCAGCTTGGGAGAATACTGGTAAGGCTCTAGGGTCTGACTTGCAGAACCTTTTGATGTTGAGGGTTGAGGACCAGTTTTGTCACCTGATGTGCTATAATACACAAGAAAATACAGAACTCTTGAGTAAGTTATAAAAGTTAGCTTCCAATTTTGAGGATAAGACTTATTACCTTGTTTCTGTGCTCTTATAATTTAGTTTTTTCTTCTTTCTAGCTCTATCAGCCCTAAAGGATGCAGATAATGATTTTTTGAAGACAAGCTGGAACAGATTTGTACAGAACCTACTGAATCATTTTTTGGGGGGTTTAAAAATGGTATGGTTACAGCACTGCCTCAAGGACATACCCAGTTTGGCTGAGATGTTGGTGATTGCAACGCAGGGTACTTTTCAACAAGAGTCTTCGAAAAGTCGTCATACTCTTCCTTTGTTGGGTAAGTCCCACCTATTTTGCGTCTAATAAAGCCTTTACAATCTGCTAAGATTGGAGAAATAATCCTTTCATGAGCAGGTTTAAAAAGATTTTTTCTGGCCATTTCACCAAATTCTGGCAATGGGGTCGGATATTTTAGGTATTCCCCAGGCAATCTGATTCTCTGCTTGGTGAAAAAAGTTTATGATATTAACTAAATTAACATTTTTTCAAAGGGGCATTTTAATTTGAATATTTCCTTACTGTTCTTTTCTCATTAATCATGGAGTCAAGTGATGAGTCTTTATCATCTGAAGACTCATCAGAGGAGCCTAAAATTTTACTTCTAGCTGTGGCCCTAGCTGGTCGATTTTCTTCATCATCATCCGTGTCCTCCTCCTGCATTAACCTAATGGGAGCTGTAAAGTTAATAAGGAAATCAATAAATACTACCTAAATAAATCTTAACTAAGTAATTGTAAATAAAATTTTGTTACCATTCTTTATCCTCTCAGAAACCCTGGTTGGATGGACTTCAACCTTTTGTCTTTTTTTTGGAGGATTTCTTTTAACTTTCTCCTGCTTATCTTGCATGAAAGCTGGCTTCTTTGTTTTTAATCCTGTTAGGAATAAGCTTTCCGTTATATTCCTTGATACATTACCCATACTGACTATGAAATATTTAAAGAAACTTACCTGCATTAACTGCTGCATGGTAAAGTTCCAGCATATTCTCAGCCCTCCGTTGCTCGAGTTTTGACATTTTCTTCCATTCTGCTCTTGCAAAATATTTTTCTGCAGTCAAAGATGAATTGGATTTTAAGTCATCACTTGTATCACTTTTGGACCTTTGGATTGTTGTGTTCCTGAAACCAATTTAGTGACATGTATTATGTACATATCTTCTTAGAACTTATTGCTTTGTTTTGTCAGAGTAACTCCTTACATTAACAATTGTGAGGAAATGGAGATGTCTGAGGGGAAAAAAAGAGAAAAAATTAGCGCTGCTTTAAATTAACCACTACTTCTTTTACATTTGTTTTTTATTTTTAAATTACCATGTTTTGAATTATTTAAAGTTTCATGAGTACTTTTCTCTCCCTCTGACACTTCTTTTCTGATGTTCAAATCACAAGATAACTCCATAGAGACAGTTCCAGCTCCAAGTAATGGAGATGATAAAGAAATTCTTTGCTCAAAACTGTTACTCACAGTGTCAGTACATTTTATTGGAGAATACATTTCATTTTGACTCGCTTGTGGAGGAGTTTCTGAACCATTCATCAACAAGTCATCTGGAAATAAAATATCATAAAAGAGATTGGTGCTTTTCCTTGTTAAGATAAATTTATTTTCATAAATTTATGTGATGCTAACCTTCTGATGCGAGCTGTGATGTGGTGTTACAATCAACACTGTTACTGAACTTTCCAGCACATTCTATTCTAGAGTAAATTTCACAATTCTGATTTTGTTGTGGGGGAGTTTTTGGACCACTTGCTGCAAAGTCAACTGAAAATAAAACATATTAGTGTTTCTTTTCCTCTCAAAGATTACCTCATTTCTTAATTGATTATGGTGCTAACTTTCTGATGTCAGGTTTGGGACTATGTGTTGGTTGAGAGATTTCTCAGTGACGGGGGGGATCTGTTCATCTACCAGCTGTTTCCTATCAGCTGAAAGCAAATTACTTTATTTCTATCTACCCAACATAAGATAAAACTCCAATGTATGCTTTCAAAAATTACCATTTTTTTTAGGTTGGAAAGATTTTAGAACCAGTCGCTTTTTAACAATGTTTAATGTTGCTGGCAAGTCTTGCATACTTAGCAACTGAAGGTGGCTTTCCCTTGTCACTCCAACTTCATCAGATGTCAAGTAATCTATCAGATTTTCAATACTCTGATCATCTATATCACTTTCAATATCAGTTGCTCTGATTAGACGCCTGATACAATCGCCAATTTCCTCCTGTTTTTGTGAAAGACATGGAGCATAATTGTGTCCCACCTTCCTCAAAATTAAAGTCAACCCATGGTACCCAAGCAACCACTTACCATCTTGAGCACATTTGAACGGGAAATAAAGATATTTCTCTCGTTTAAAACCTTACAATCCTGCACACTGAAAATATGGACAATTTTTTATAATAATTACCATTCACTGAGAACCAGTAACCGTTAAATACGAACAGTGCCGCTGAAAGGGATGCCAACTTACAGTCACTACTGCAGCAACATATTTCATGTCTCTTATGGAAATTTTTCGTAGTCAATTTTCTTGGTTGTTTTATTTTATGTTGCAACTGTTTGGGGTAGTATTTTATGAAACAGAAATAAGCGAGGACTTTCTAAATTATTTATTTGTAAAGTTGTCATCTGTCAACTTCGTAATGTTGTCTATTGTGTCTGTTACAGTTGGCTCACCAAAACTTTCGTCTGGAGCAGCTTAGGCAGGGCGCTGCGCTTCGACGAACCACAGTCGCCACAGTCGCTCAGCAGCTGCGCAGAAGTTACCTATTGGGCTTCGACTGTTCTTGTAATGAAAGCTCTGCTTGTGTGTGATTATCAGTGGACATTCTGTATATGGTTTCGTCCAGCTCAGAGGTAAGGTGCTATTTAAAAATGTTCAAAAAAATAAAACAAAACAAAACTATTGTCATCCTTTTTAGAGTATCTCCACCTCATTCACTCTAAGTCCCTCGCGATTTTTCGAGGTTATGTTTGTAAGAAAAGGTTTGACGTTAAACTCTTTTATTTTGCCATCACTGTTTCAGGTATTTTCGAAATGGAGCCAGAATTGAGTAAGTGCTGTTTTTGCCCTTTCTCGAGTGTCAGCAAAATTGATGTCCGAAAACATCAAATTAGGATTCACCAAGATCACCCCGAGTTCAGGATTGCATGCACTATTTGTGGACAAAAGTTTTTGAAGTATGGAGAATTCAAACTTCACATGAAAACTCATGGAATTGCTGCAGGCAGTGAGTAACCTCATCAGTCTTCCCTTACTTGTGTCAAAATCATGTAGTTGTCTTGTTGTTAATGTTAAGGTGGATCCATAGTGATTGCATCACATCACACCACATCACTTTGACTTAAATCAACTTTATACTGTACTCATGAAAATTGTCAGTAATAAACAATTTCTTGTCTCGAAATCTGGAAAAATATTGAATGGAATGTTTTCCAGACTCATCCTATACATTCTTTGTTAGTAAATGTGTGACATTGTCCTATTGTCACTATGCAAATTTACTCTTATGCAGCTTTCATGAGTAAATAATCTGTCATTCACTTAGATATGCTATATAAAGTTAGGAAAAGTATTTTGAACAGCTAATTTGCATTGTGAGAATAGGACATAGTCACACATTTACTGACAAAGAATGTATAGGATGTGTCTGGAAAACATTCCAGTCAATATTTTTCCAGATTTCGAGACAAGAAATTGTTTATTACTGACAATTCTCATCAGTAAGTATAAAGTTGATTTGATCCTTGCAAAATTTATTCCATTCTTTTAACAAACATGTAATGGTATTGCTGCAAGAGGTATAATAAAGATGATCCACAATATTTACATCTGATCACTGGAAATGAAACTTGAAGTTGATGTATTGAAAACTATAAGTGAAAGTGATGTGATGTGTTACAGCCATTGTGGATCCGCCTTCAATCACAATTGCATAAAAACATTTCTTGCTGCCCTTCTAGTGCCAATTCTTGTGTTAATAATATCCTAGTTATACTTAGCATGCTACTTTTTTGAACCAGTATTATAGCAATGATTTGTTTCCTTTTTCATAGGTACCAAACGACCTGGTGAGGAAGAGCTAACTAGGCCCATTAAAGAGACAAGGTTATCATTGTGTGAGGAGCCGTCTTCTAGTCAGGTTCCTTCTTCAACAGAGGTAAGAAACCATTTTAATTTTAGGGTCATTCTCTGTCAGATCACCACAAGGTCCAAAATGATGGTTTTCGGATTGAGTTGAGAGTGGTTAAATCTCACTTAGGACCACCCCAAGGGACCATATGTCAGAGGAAATTTTTTTTAAAATTTTGGTTTGGGAGTTATAGGAGCTCAAAGTTTAGTGTTTGATCAATCCGGCTCAAGTTGTGAGTGATGCCTCATATTCTATATGAAACACAATACCAACTTTGGTCATGGTGTCTTCAATTCAGTTTTTTATACTGATTCAAAAGACCCATGGTTGGATTGGATCGTGAAAAATTTTTCATGGCTCTATTTAGTAAAATCCCGTTAAAATGTTGTATAATTTCACCGTTTCAACTCTAGCAGAAATACGTCATATTAGAAAAATTCCAAACCATGCCTTTTTTAAAAGCTAATGATGGGTCGAACATCCACACCAAGTGACAAGTTGGCCCCGGAGAATTTAGTCCCTTCGCCTTAGACTTTAAGGTTTGGAACTACTATGAAAAGACCGTAAAGAGTGACAATCAACTTCACTTGGTCAATATCTTACTATAAAATCAGTAAAGTGACACATCTCCTAAATATTTAACTTTTTTTCAACACATTAGTCATAAAATGATATAATGAATGAAATTAAAAGCATTTCATACAGACCTAAATTAACAGCAATGTCCCCAAACCTACCAAAGCAAGTGTCCAAGCAATATATCATACTAATAAAAAAAAGCTTCCCAAGAAAGGATAGCTAGCTACTAACCTCCAGATTAAAACAACAGGTTAATTTCATTCATCACATGCTGTAGCTTATGTTACTAATATTTTTTGTTTTTGCTTTTCACTCTTTTACAGGTCACAGGAGAGAACATAGGGGAGGAGACTACATTGCTAGGTCTAGGCCCTAATGTTCTCTGTGATTCCAAAACAGAGTCAACTACTGATTTAATTGACATTGAGGAGGATGTCCAGTTTTACCTTGGGGGGGTTCCTAAAGTCAAAGGTATTTGCTTGCTTAGTTAAACTTTCACTTTTCATATAGTTAAGATTACCCTTTCTTTTTCTTTTTTTTTAAAAGCCAACACGCACATTGCTGGTTTAATGCAATTACTTGGGGTTTTGGTTTTATGAATTCATTCACTTGTTTAAGGATGTACCTTTGTTATACTTACTAAATTTGTTTTGCATTTCAGATAAGAGCTTGGAAGTACAGTTGCAGGAGAGGGCAGCTGCATTTCTATCTCATGTGAAGGAAACCTGTGTTACCACCCAAAAAACTATTGATGAAGTTGTAAAGAATTCAAATGAGCTTATTATGATGTACAATTCCCTACTTGAGGTAAATCCTAAATCCTATGTCAAATTCCTATTATTGGAACCTTTCCCTTCTTCACTTTTTTCCTAATGGTTGTCCTATTATTTATCTATATTTTTTCTTTTTTGTCTAGGCACAAGTTTTATCAAAGCAAGATGAAGATGGTTTTATAAAAGCAAAAGCAGCTCAAGAAGTCTTTGAATTCTATCGTAATCAGACTATTTTTGAAGGTTTAAGGACAAAATATCACCAAGATAAATATCGTGCAATGAAAATGACTCCTGCTGAACCCCAGTTGGTGGTAACAAAATATCAGACGACTGTTACACCAAGAAGAGGGCTCATACATGAAGTGCCTGCTGAGTTTGGTTACACTGCACCTTTTTTAGTTCAGCTGGAAGCTCTACTGAATCTTGATGATGTTTTGTACTGTGTGAGAAATCCAGTGAAGCACACACCAGGCCAATACACAACACCATTGGATGGAAGCGTCTACCAAAACCATCTGCTTGCATATAATGAAACTCAAGAAAATCTTCTTTGTTTTGCTGGTTATATGGATGATGTGTCACCAGGAGAGACACTTTCTGTGAAAAGTTCAGATCTCCAAATTAGGTCTTTCTCTTGGGTATTACTGAACATTCATCCTTGGCTCAGATCATCCTTGCGATGTATAAATATAATGGCTCTAGTTTTAAAAAAATATGCCAAATCAAATGGACCATTTCTGCAGGATTTCATTAACGGTCTGAAAAAGCTTAGCTCCAAAGAAGGTGTTACTTTCAAGATAAAAGGAAAATTTATAACATTCCATGGTGTTCTATTATTTTGGGTGGGTGACACTCCAGCAAGTGCTAATGTAGCGGGATTTAAAGAGTCACCCTCTTTCGCATTATTTCCTTGTCGCCAATGTCTTGTTAGTCATGATATCTTACATGAACATCCTTTTGAAGTACCAGATCTCCTGCGGAATGCAAAGCTACATGAACAACATTTGGCACTAGTTGTTCCCACCCTTGGAAATGATGAGCAAGTGGAACAAGAAATTCATCTTGAGGGCAGGAGTAATCCCTCTGTTTCAACTGGCGTGAATAGCCGCTGTGCCCTACTTGACCTTGGTTATTACGATGTTACAAGATCCTTTCCACAAGACATTATGCATGTTATGGCAGAGGGTGGAGTTTTAGATGTCACAACAAGAATGATCTTGTTGCATGCTATTGATAAAAAGTTGACTTTAAAAGAAGTCAATTCCATGATTGAAAATTTTGAATACGGTGACTCAAAGAAGGACAAACCAGGACCTATCAAACCGAAACATCTAGAGAACAGCCTTCGTCAAAACGCCTCTCAATTGCTCTTGCTGGTGCATACCATTCCTTTTATAGTTCAAGGAAAGTGTGAGAGACCTCAATTGAAGAATTTCATTCGCTTGTTGACAATACTGAACTTGTGTATGGCCCGAAGTGTATCTGACCATGAAATAGGAATGTTGAGGAATCAGATTCAAATGTTTTTAACAGAGTTCAAATCTACCTATGGAGTGACCCACATGACACCCAAGTTCCATTTTCTTGTTCACCTGCCGACTCAAGTTGCTCTCTTCGGCCCTTTGACTCAGCATTGGGCTATGCGATTCGAGGGTTACCATGCTATTTTGAAGAGATTATACAAGATCCTGCACACCTCCAAAAATTTATCTTACTCCCTCATTGATAGACTTATACTTAGAAGCTTACAAGAAATGGAATCAAGTCCTCCAGGAACATTTTTGTATAGTGGTCACAAGGGAACAGGTGTCAAGCCTAAAACTAAGTTAAAAAACCTTCCTCACCTCTTATCCTGTGTTATATCAAGACCAGAATTTACAGAAGATAGTGAAGTGGTTCCTGCAAGATCAGTTAATTTTCATGGTGTTACTTACTCTGTAGGTTCCACAATCTTTGAGAAGACTTCAGATCTGCCCTCTATTCTCAAAGTTCAAGAAATATACATTCATGAAACTCCCATCCTACTGTGCCACCAATATGAAACTGTCTCTTTTGATGTGGAGCTAAATGCCTATGTGATTAAGGGATCTAGTGATGCTGCTCTCAAAGCAGTAACTCCTAAGAAGCTGCAGCCGATGTTTCCAATTCTTAAGATTCAATTTCAAGGCAGACTGTTGGCTGTTCTGCGAGAAAATACCCCTAGCTCCTTCTCAGCACTTCTAGAGTGGGAGGTAATATCTTCATATGTTTCAGTCATTTTTAGCCCAATTTAATATATTTTAATCACCCATTATTATCTTTCAGGAAGAAGATTCTCTGTCAGATGCTGATTGAAAGTAGTCTGTTGATCATTCTCCCATTTTTAAAATTAATTATTATGCATCCCATTTTTAAGAAGAATGTCTGTATGGGATATGAATTGTATAAAAATTTGATCATAATAGTTGTGTTAAACCTGTCACTAAATTAGTGAAATGTCTCTGGAGTATTTTTGCTGGATCAGAAGATCGTGTTTATTTTGACCATTGCCAGGGCAGGTAAAAAAAAAACCTTTGTAATTCTGTGCTCATTCTAGCTAATCAACTGGACCTATAGTTGAGTTGTGGATCTTTGTGTTTGACCAAGTCTGAAAGGACTATATGTACATACTTGAACATTTATAGATTTCTAATTAAATGGATGTGCCTATTTTTACTAGTATTGTATTTGTTTTAACTTTTGGCCATGTAATGATGAACTTATTTTTTATCTTTTATGTATTTATGTATATTTCCCTACTTTGTGTGCAGTACATATTTGGTTGCACCCTTTCAGGTCACACGGAAAGTGGTTGAAACAACCTCAGTGTTTGCTCTGATTTCTAATTTGAAAAGTACATGTAACTGTTGGTTAACAATTGAACCATTTGCAAAAACTTTGTCTCACTGGAACACAGACTTTGTTCTGTTCTGTTTATTACAGGGTGATCTTTGTCTTAAATAGTCTAAAGAACTATCTAATTTATGAATATCGTAAGGTATCCAGTGTCTTACTTATAGTGATGTGTTTTCATGTAACATTAAATGTTTGTCAAGCAAGACAGATGTCTATATTCACCTTACCTCAAGTCATCCAGTCTCAAGGATTTATCAGTCACTTGCCAGTCATTGCAAATGTTCAGGTGAACCGTAATATCTCAAAAGCAGTAAAGTTATTTTCTTTTTAACATTTATTTAACAATGATTTAACGATTTAACATTGAAAGTTTTACACTGCAAAAATTTCTTTGTTAGAAGTAAGCATATACAAAACATTTCCCTATTGGTTTTAAAGAAAAGTCATTAAATCTAGGAGGTGATTCAAAATACGGCATGGACATAACAAATAATTTCTTATTATTGCCCTTTCACAGTAGTGAAGAGGTCACACTAAAATTTAGATCTTATATGCATATCATATTTTTTATAAAAGCACAACAACACCCTTAAGGAGCAAGTAAACACCATACATCACCATAATTTTGTACCATTCCAGTTTTGGGTCACTGGCACTGAAGTTCAAAAGCCACTCTCCCCCATTAACTTCTTTGTCATTCTATGAGAGCCCTTTTCTTTCTGATTAGTTAGTATATTAACAGGGGATAAAGGATTCTAAATCTCACAGACAGGAATTCAAAACAAAAGTCAACATTCACGTAAGCGAGATGTCAGCCAGCTTGTTTTGGCTCCCCAGCTCTGAAATTCAGAAACCACTATCCGCCATTAAATTTTTTGTCATCAGATGGGAGCCCTTTGCATTCTGATTCTTTCCATAACACAGCCAAAACATTTTCCCTGAGGAATACTGGAAAACAACAAATATCCTTATAATCAACTTTCAAAAAAATCAACCTTATTTTTTGCCTTCATAACAGTCTCCCATGACTCCTTACAATTTGGTTGTGGTATGGCTCTGTTCAGAATTTGATGGGCTTTCATTTGATACCAAATATAGTAACAGGGGATAAAGGATTCTAAATCTCACAGACAAGAATTCAAAGCAAAAGTCAACATTCACGTAAGCGAGATGTCAGCCAGCTTGTTTTGGCTCCCCAGCTCTGAAATTCAGAAACCACTATCCGCCATTAAATTTTTTGTCATCAGATGGAAGCCCTTTGCATTCTGATTCTTTCCATAACACAGCCAAAACATTTTCCCTGAGGAATACTGGAAAACAACAAATATCCTTATAATCAACTTTCAAAAAAATCAACCTTATTTTTTGCCTTCATAACAGTCTCCCATGACTCCTTACAATTTGGTTGTGGTATGGCTCTGTTCAGAATTTGATGGGCTTTCATTTGATACCAAATATAGTAACAGGGGATTAAGGATTCTAAATCTCACAGACAAGAATTCAAAGCA
Organism: Frankliniella fusca; assembly: GCA_029379305.1. NCBI lineage: Eukaryota > Metazoa > Arthropoda > Insecta > Thysanoptera > Thripidae > Frankliniella > Frankliniella fusca. The sequence goes on along the minus strand of JAHWGI010000076.1, from coordinate 234,168 downwards.
AAAGTCAACATTCACGTAAGCGAGATGTCAGCCAGCTTGTTTTGGCTCCCCAGCTCTGAAATTCAGAAACCACTATCCGCCATTAAATTTTTTGTCATCAGATGGAAGCCCTTTGCATTCTGATTCTTTCCATAACACAGCCAAAACATTTTCCCTGAGGAATACTGGAAAACAACAAATATCCTTATAATCAACTTTCAAAAAAATCAACCTTATTTTTTGCCTTTATAACAGTCTCCCATGATTCCTTACAAGTTGGTTGTGGTATGGCTCTGTTCAGAATTTGATGGGCTTTCATTTGATACCAAATATAGTAACAGGGGATAAAGGATTCTAAATCTCACAGACAAGAATTCAAAACAAAAGTCAACCTTCACGTAAGCGAGAAGCCAGCCAATTTGTTGTGGCTTCCCCACTCCGAATATCAGAAGCTACACCTCTCCATTAACATTTTTGTCATCAAATGAGAGCCCTTTCATTATGATTCTTTTTATGATACTGCTAACATTTTTGCACTTTACTTAATAGTGATCTGAGGTTTGAGCATGCCCAGTCCTTATCATTTGAGCAACATTAAAAGCTTCAGGCGAAAAGCAAGCTATCCACTCTGATTTTCTTCTTCATAGCCAATCTATACAATGAAAATATGCCTTGAAGCTAATCTGACATGACCTTATAAATATTATTGGTGAGATGTTGAGCCTTAACTAGAGATTTGGAGTTTACCCAAATGGAAACTTCACACATTTTAGGGGTTGAAAAGATATAAATAAATGCCTTCTAACTTTACATTCTCAGTTATAGCAAAACAAAAATAAAAGCAGCACTGACTTAAGGAGGTTTCTCGAATAATTATATCTAGATTCATTAATCTGAATTTCTGTAACAAGAGACCGATGAGTTTGAAGAAAACTCAACTTCTATCTCTCTTCCCATGGAGTTGAGAAGAAGTCCGCAGCAAACCCAACAGGTGTCTCCACCTGGTGTGTAGTTATCTGAAAAAACCTGCAGAGCAGAAAAATGTATTAGCACAAACAAATATTCAAAACAAGCTGTCACAGCTGACTGTCCTATAACCAATCACATTTTTATGTTAACTTGTCACATACAAGCGGTTCTTTCTCAACCTAAGTAACATTTCATAATTTTTCACTTTTGGACTACTACTTCTTTCATGAATTTCCTGGGGAAGTGGGTCATTCAAATTAACTGAACTGTTCGGAAGTTGGTCTGGATGGGGGATTATACCTCAAATGTATTTAAAGGAGCTAATGTCAACAAAATACTTGTCTCTTTAATGTTAGAAGAGTTTAAAAAGAACCTTTGATGTGTGGTTAATTTGAGATGACTTTATCATTTACTCGGTCCTCACCTCTAAACTCTTTCTCAGCATTCACATGAGGAAGGTAGATGCCAAACTTGAGTGCAGTCCATTAACCAGCAAGAAGAAGATTGAAATAACAGCTCACTTAAAAGGAGCAGCTGTGACGTTTCCTGTGCAAAACAGAGAAAAATATGATCACTTATGTAAAAGTTTGAGAACTAACGATTGATAGAACAGAACATCAAGCAAAGATATATATTCCAGAACGCATGCGAGTAATAGATTTTTAGCGACTGATCACCACTCAAACTTGAAAAAGACGCAAAATCGGACGAGGTCATAGCAAACAAAGATTTTTCATTCAATTAAGATGCAATACTATTCATAAAACAGTGCGAAAACAACATTACCTCAGCAATTAGGAGGTTAAAAGCGTCACAACACAGGGTGTGCGAATAGCACGCAATCCACTATACGCACACGTAAGCAAGCGCAAGACTGACGAAGCCAGCACGCTATCGCCAGGGCGAGCTTACCCAAGTAAGTAAACAATATGGCGCTCTCGATCCAGCGGCGGGCGTCGGTGGATATGTGCGAATTGAACGAGTGTTACACATTCGCTATCATACAAGTTCAGCTTGCACAGAATTTTACCGAAAATAACGTTGCTTTGCTTGTGACGAAGCTTCTCCAGCGCCCTGCTAAGAAATGAAGGCCATTCCCCGATGGATCTGCATTGCCCTTGCAGAACAGATGTTTGTCACCTACTTTATCCTTCCCCAGCTTTGCTGTGGAAGACAGCTGGAGACTTATGGAGAATCATTCTTATCCTCATCATCACTTTTAAGTCTAGGTATGTGTTAACCTAACCAACTGTACATTTAGGGTGGGAAAAAGCTTCTCATTATTATATTTTTTACAAATTTCTTTTGAGGGGAAACACTGAATCTCTTAAAACGTTGAGTCCCTTGAGTGGGCACAAATTAGCAATCAAGACCCCTCTTGGGACTCAACGTGTTAAAGGATTATACATCTTTTAAAGGGGCATGAACAATAGCACTAAAAGTATTGTAATATCTGAAATTGGTCGCATTATATCAAGTAATATCTAATCCTCTTGTCGCATTACATCATGCACTCTCTGTCTAGCCAGACACAGTACGCATTACATTCAGGAGGTCGCATTATATCATGCGACATGAATTCAAGTCGCATCAGTACATGCAACCTCAAACTATGTCGCATCACATCATGCAACCTAAATTGGTAACATCAATTGATGCGACACATGTCGCATTAGTTTTTCCAGTGATGAAAGCGATCTTCGGAATCGCTCGCCAGTCCCCGCCCCCGCCGGCCGGCCGGCCGCCTTGCGACACTCGCCCGCTCTGCTAGCCTGCCCGTTGGGTTGCCTACCCTGGACTCGTCGGGCGCGCCTCGCTGGCGGGTGAATCACAGCACGACGCGACCGACGCGAAGAAATATGACGACTTACACACCTTCAGCGTTCCTCCCCCACCCCCCTTTCTCCCCTGGCGCACTTTTCTATTTGTGTTTACGTGACACTTGGTTTCCCACTAAGGGAAATATGGCAAATTACCATCCCAAGACATAATGTAATAATGTTACAAAATTTAATTGTAAATAAACTTCAAAACTGTACTGAGTCTTTGTTTCGGCCTGTCCAAATGGGCTGGTCGTAAATTTACGTCATTACTTCCAAGCGGTGTGATTGAACGGGATTATTTTCCACACTGTTGTTCTCTTTTCCTTTTTTATTTCCTTTCTGCCATGGAGGCCAACTGCGATGCCTGGGCGCTGGGCGGTGCGCAGGCCTGGTGCGCTCACGTGCGATAAGAATGCATGACGAGTGTACAACGCTCTGAATTTTCAAGGAGAAGTGTCTGGCTGAGAGAGAGAGAGTGAGTGAGAGAGAGGAGAGAGAGAGAGAGAGAGAGAGAGAGAGAGAGAGAGAGAGAGAGAGGAGAAGGGTGAGGGGTTGTGTGTGCTTTCCAGCTTTCGAGTGACACGCCCCCAGAGAAAAGCGCTTTCGCTTTACGCCGCCTGCTCGCCCGCCAACGGCTTCCCTTGCCTTGCCGGCTCCCACCTCAAAAATCTCTTCTGGCGCACAAATTGGCCACTTTGTTTTCTTGCGAGAAACACCCATCCACAACTGTCAGGGAGGGCGGCGTGGCGTGGCGTGGCGCGTGAGTCTGCTGCTATGCGGCTGAGTTGTGTCGACCAGCTCGGCGCGCGCGCGCTATCCCTAGGGCGAAATCTACTCTTTCCCCTCTCCGCCCCTCTATCTCCCTCTCTCCCTCTCTCTCTCTCCCGTTCTTATCTGCCCAGGCCGCCCTCCTCCCCAACGGAGATATGCAACAGCCAATCGTCTTCTCGCTGCCGATACGAGCAACGTCAGCTACGAGCAGCGCGACAACGCTATACTGTGGTTATGTCTCTCTCTCTCTTTTGCCGGCTTGTTCTTTCCTTCTCTCTCTCTCTCTCTCTCTCTCTCTCTCTCTCTCTCACATCCCTCTCCCTCCCATCTCTCTCTCTCTCTCTCTCTCTCTCTCTCTCTCTCTCTCTCTCTCTCTCTCTCTCTCTCTCTCTCTGATGAAGGGTCATCGGCGGCGTGGTGTGGAATGCATTCTGTCCGGAATGGCCCGTGGGTCGTTATCAGCCTATCTCTCTCTCTCTCTCGCTCGCGCCGCGCCTATAACATGGCTGCTCGCGCGCTGCTGCAGCCGCGCTTGCTCTTTTGTCCCAATGGATGTCGCGTCGCGCGCTACGCGTCGTTTTCAATTAATATGATTATTATGCGGATCGCGCGTATACCACTGCGGCGGCGGCGGCCGCGGCACGAAATGTACACTGTCGCGAAAGGCTGCTCCCGGATGATTATCGTATGGCGAAGCGTCGCTCCGAAATAACCAAAGCTTAGAAAAATGGAGCAAAAAAAAAGAAAGACCTATCATAATGGACGTGGATATACGTTATTTTTGTTGCCTTTTTTGTGTGTTATTGGTACCAAAAAAAAATCTGCATTAAAACACACACACACACAATATTGGAATAGAGGTTAAAGTTGTGAAGTAAGGCAAAAAAAAACATAGAAAACAAAGATATGGTATTTAATGTTTTGGCGCAGACTCGCACCAACACATGCCTGCCTATGAAAGAATTGGCGAGTAAGCGGTGGCGGCGGTGGGCGCGTGACAAATGTTTTGTTTATGCAATAGAAACCATAACTTATTATATCCGTTTCGGCGGGGAGGCTGTGTCAGTTCCACGCACACTTACACACACACACACACACACACACACACAACACACACACACACACACACACACACGCTCTAGCAGTGCGTGCGGGCGTGCGTGCGTGCGTGAGAGTGTTGCGGTCCGTTGAAAAACAATTTGTCGACTCAATCACCATGTGCCAAAGGGGTGCCGGTATTATCGCGGCGGGGGGCAAGCAGGATTGCCGATCAAAGGCAAGCGCGGCCGGGGCCGGCGGAGAGAGAGAGAGGGGGGGGGGGGAAGGGAGAGAGGGCGGCGGCAGTCTCTTCTCTTCTGCCGTCCCCAATCGCGTACAAAATAAAAGCACACGCAATTTAAAAATTTAAAAAAAAGAAATTAAACTTTCCTGTAACTTATGTCATTGATGGACATGTGCAACGCACATTTTAAAACAGGAGGTTTCAGGTGTCAAAGTATTTTTCGGACTTTAAATATTTAAAAAAAAAATTGATGTCAGAATAACGGCTGGCATCTATTACTTCAGCGATCGTGGCGCTTAAAACCAGTCTCCCACTCTCTCCCTCTCCTCTCTCTCTCTCTCTCTCTCTCTCTCTCTCTCTCTCTCTCTCTCTCTCTCTCTCTCTCTCTCTCTCTCTGCAATCTGCGTGTAGTAGTACTTTCTGACGTTGTCGCCGGGCCCGTCCCCGACTCCTCATGTGCCTTCCCCCGGCGTGGCGGGGCGTGGCGGGGCGTGGCGGTGAGGAGGCCCATCTGTCAAAACACAATTACAATAAGAAAACAAATTGCGGTCGCTTATACAGGGAGCAAATTGAGCATCAAGGGAGAAGGAGCGAGAGAGAGAGAGAGAGAGAGAGAGAGAGAGAGGGAGGGAAAGAGGTTTGCAGGCCTGTGGCCGGCCGCGCGCGGGACAGATATGGAAGGGATTTGCAGTGGAGTCGCTGTGCGGCGGCAGTTGGGTGATTCCGCACGCTGGTTTCGTTTCTCTGTCCTTGTCGCTCTCAGGTGCCTCGGCCATGAGAAGCAAGAGAGAGGACGCTGCGGAACTCTATTCGGAATCAGCCTGCCTCCCGGCTCGGCTCGGCTCGAGGGAGGAAAGAGGCGGGACCCTGTGGGACGCATCAGCCGTGGGTGCCTGTGCCTGCACGCCAGCTCTCCCTGCCGCTGTTGCTCCCTTCCTCCCCGCTGCGCCACGGACGTTACGTTATTGTCTATGATGGCCTTTTCGATTTTGAATCATAATGGAATTGATCTGCGCTCAGTTATAGCCCGGCCCGCAACAAACCCCATCCCTCGCGCCCTTATACATCCTGCTTTGCCTGCGCGTTTCCTTACTACCGATGCCGCTGATGCCTCCCTCGCTCTAATGGAACGGGAGTTCAGTGACCCCCACCCCTTCGCCCTGCTACACAGGTGGTCCGCCCGTGTTGCTTGTGTGTGTATTGGCGGACGGGGACGAGTGACGTGGACAGGCATCGCGCGACACAAGAGGAATCGAATTCCCTCCCTTCCGTGCGTGCTCTCTCTCTCTCTCTCTCTCTCTCTCTCTCTCTCTCTCTCTCTCTCCCTCTCCCCCTCTCACGCTATGTCCCTCTCTCTCTTCTCCCTCTCTCTGTCCCTCTCCCTGCTCCTCCACCTGCAGCCCTACCTCCTCCTCGTGCTACGGCTCCGCTCCTTCTGATTGGCCACATTGTGAGCTACGAGCTGCCCTTTGCGGTATGGTTTGCCCCCCGCGTGAAGGTACGACGAAGGGAAGCGAGGGGGGAAGAGGGGGGGGGGAATTCGGTCGCCCTGTCCTATCCCCTGCAGCCCTGCCGACTGATTCACAAGATCGCTTTCGTCCCTCCGTCCTCGTTGCACCTACAGCGGTGCCCTCTGTGCTGGACAATGAGTGCGACGAGGACAGAGGTATAAAAGTGATCTTCGGAATCGCTCGCGGGCTGCCTGCGCCGCCATATGAGAGTAGTAGGGTGCCAGTGTCGGCGAGGCCTCTCACGTGAATCTAATTGTACTATGGCATGCCGGTGGGGTGGTGGTGGTGGTTCTCTGGAAGAGAGTATAGTGCAGCGGCCTGCAAAATAATTCATACTGCAATTGCTGCGGTCAGCACCGCGGCGGTGCGCGGTGGGCGCGCGCGGGCCAAACACAAGTGGTCGCACGCTACACGCCAGCAGACGACACACAGTCAAATTGGACACTTTGGGGCGGGGAGGGGGGATAGCAGGGGCAGCACAGGTAATCTCGCGTATCAGAAGCAGCACGGATGCAGTAGTATAGTTCATTGTTGATGTTTCCTTGTTGTTGATGTTAATACCCCCCCCCCCCTCGCCCGCTTATGCGGTGAAGGGGAAACTTTGTCTGCTGCAGAGTATGGTGGGCTCATCAGATATGAATGAGCGAGGCGCACCGCAGATCCATAAGTCCCTCTCGACGCGGCGACGCTAACGTCAAATAATCGTGCGGTAATGTCTCGTTGCAGGCCGCCCCGTCCCGTACCGCCCCGTGTCGTACGTCCACGTCACCGCGCCATGCAATATGCAGCGCGCGCGCGCGCGCTCCAAGCCGGCCACACGGCGACGACTATAGTTATATTGAGCCTCGAGGTGCTGACACACACACATTACAGAGCGAGATTTTGTTTTTTCTCGACGGCATTGGTGAAACCTGTTTTCTCTCTATTTTGGTGCGGTGGATCTTCCGTGGATCTTATCTGAGAGTTGCGACATGGTCCCAAATTTTTCTCGGGAATATCCCCCCCCCCCCTTCTTAAAAAAAATTAAATAAACGGATATTAGTTTTGCCTGAAAAGTTTCTCATCTACAGTGTAAATTCCTAGGTGTTTCAGAAGATAACGCCTTAAAGTAACACCCTCTTGGTACCAGAACCGATGTGGATGTGTCTGTTGTGTGAACCACCCAGACACGTCTTACCCACTGCCTGTCAAAGGTGCGCTCTGTTTTTTTCCTTTTTTTTGTAGCAAACGATTATAAGGAATTATCTTCTGAAATACCGTGGAATTTCCAGTGTGTATAGCGCTTGATTCTTCCCTCCCGTCGTCCCGCCAGAGAGGTTTCTCTGTTTCCGTGTCCGCCCCCGCCCCGCGGTGTTCGATGTGCGTCCGCCCGGCTGGCTAAAGACCTCGCGGCGGTGTCGGCCCGGCCCGGCCCGGCCCGGGCCGCCGCGGCGCAACGAGCTGGACGCCTTTGTATTCATGGACGTTAGCTCTCGCCGCTGATCCGCCTGCTCCGCCGTACCGCCGCCAGCATAACCCCGGGACACCATAACTTTGCCACTTTGGCGCCTCGCTGATGCGTTCTCCGCCCGCCCGCGCGCCCGGCACACGCCCCAGTGGATCTGCCCCTGCCTGCCTGCCTGCCTGCCTGCCTGCCTGCCTGCCTGCCTGCCTGCCTGCCTGCCTGCCTGCCTGCTCTCACCCCTTGCCTCCGCCTCGCCGTGGCTCGCGCGCGCTCCCTCGTCGAGTTCTTGACTCCCTCTCTCCTTTTGCGCCCTCTTCCCCTCTCCTCCTCCTCCTCCTCACCCCTCCCGGAGGAACCACAATGCCGGAATCCGACCCTCACCTTGTTTGGGTGTAGAGGTGTGCCAGCATGGTTGTGTGTGTGTGTGTGTGCCCGCTGAGTTTTGGGTCTCTGCTGCTGAAGAGAGGATTTCAAAGAGCGAAGCGCAACCCCCTTTATACCCCCTCGCACTGTATGCTGCTGGCTGCTGTGCTTGTCGGCGCCGTGGTGACCCTCTCCCCCGCGCGGTCACACCGGGAGCCACCAGGGCGGCGTATGCGTGTGTGTGTGTGTGAGAGAGAGATGAGAGAGAGAGAGAGAGAGACGCTTTTCATCTCCTCTTCTATAACGGAGCCGGTGAGGCTCGAACTCACGCGTACCCCCGCGTGAGGTTGAATGAGTGATCGTCGCTGAATGGGGCGGCCGCGGGTGACCCAGGAGGGCAAACGCGTATACAAGTCTATGAATCTAGCAGTAGAAGGGACGGATAGAGAGGTTCGCATAGACCCGTCTGGGCCGGCCCGCGCACTATACTCTGAGTACTTGAAGTCGCACCATCGTGTTTGGTGGGAGTAGCCTCATTTGGAGTGAAATAGTAGGACCGACCGGAAGGAAGCAAGAGACAGAGAAAGAGGGACGGACATAGGGACGTAGAATGTGTGTGTGTGTGTGTGTGTGAGAGAGAGAGAGAGAGAGAGAGGAGGGAGGGAGGGAGAGAGAGAGAGAGAGAGGAGAGGAGAGAGAGAGAGAGAGAGAGAGAGAATAGGGGCTTTGACCGCACCGTAGTCGTCCTCTAGTCATCGGTCAATTAATTAGAACTCGAAAGGACATGCGCCTCCACACGGACACCGCATCCATCTAATGACTCTCTCTCTCTCTCTCTCTCTCTCTCTCTCTCTCTCTCTCTCTCTCTCTCTCTCTTGTTCACCCCTATATCTTATCTTGCCCCAGTGAGCGTGGTGTGTGTACGCCTCTCTCCATTCGATCACGACGCACGACCTCCGCGGTGGCGCTGGCATTTTGACTACACGGTCGACAAGCTCACCCCAAGCCCCCAGCCCCTCACCCCCACCCCACTGCAAGGCGCCACGCGACGCCACGACGGAACCGAAAGGGCATTTACCGGAGTGAACACATGCCTCTTCTTTTGCGATCGCGACAAACCGAACCCTCGGTGGCGCTGCTGCACTAGGCTGTCGGGGGGGGGGGGGGAGGTAGTAGGAGGCAATAGGCCACTCAGCAAGGCCAGTGGGCCAAACCACCAAGTAGCGTCAAGGCGAGGGAAGGCAGAGCAGCGCGGGAAAAGGTCAGGCGATGAAATGTCAACGTCATGCGGAAAAAAAAACAACGTGGACATTCTTCCCGTCTTTTTTTTCCCTCCTCCTCCGCTCCTCTTTTCTTCAAGTTTAATCAGTCAAGGGCGGTGTGCCGCCTGCGTCGCGGGGAAAAAAAAAGAATCAATTTAAATTAATTGATTATAGTGAGGGACTGAGTTTTATTCTTCTTCTGCAGCTCTCTTTCTTCCTTTCTTTTAATAACGTATTTTAATTTCCAAAAATGTTTTTTGAAATTCAATTAGTGCGGTGCAGTAGGGAGGACGCGGGTAGTTAGTCCCTCAAAATCATCATGCTGGTTTTCCCGTCCTGAATTCGTTGAGTGTAAATTTCGCTGTCGTCGGCTATGGTCTCCGTCCGTGTCCTTTCTGCTCACCTATTGGACAGCGGGTCCGTCTCTCCCACGGTGGAGGGAGAGAAGGTGGCGGCACTAGGCGGCTGACCGAGGGACAGAAATCCTCACAACTTAGGGGATTAACGCCGGGGTCGAGGCAAGCTGGAGCGGCGCGTCAGCGTAAGCGCGGTCGGGGCTGGCCCATCTACCTGCTGGCCGCCTCGACTCAGCTTCAGCCGCGCCGACCCTCGAGCTGTCCCCCTGCCGGCCCCGGGGCAGCCCCGGGGCTGGAGCGGCTCGACCCGGCTCGGCAAGCTGCCGGCCAATCAGCGCGCGCTCCCCGACCAGCGCGATATTTCAAACAGTCTATCCTGTACATTTGATTGCATATTGCGCTAGAACTGTATTATTCGCACGATTCAGGGCGATTGTGAGTAGAAAGGTCAAAGATGTAATTTGTAGATGAGGCTAAGGTTAAAAAGTTACGTTATGCGAGATACATGGGTAAGACATGAGACATTATGTAACAAAACAGAAAATTTATGATTTTAAGGGGAACTAATTAATGCGGGCCCTTTTGGCCAAGTCGCGGTTTCGTCTGTGAGACTCTTGCACTGCCCTGTCCGCCTCGGCACAGACAAAATGCATGCGGCAGTTGAGGTGGTGGGCGATGATGGCCGTGGTCAGGCCGCGCTGTGCGCTGTGCGCACCGTTTAGACTGTTTGAAATATCGCGCTGGTCGGGGAGCGCGCGCTGATTGGCCGGCAGCTTGCCGAGCCGGGTCGAGCCGCTCCAGCCCCGGGGCTGCCCCGGGGCCGGCAGGGGGACAGCTCGAGGGTCGGCGCGGCTGAAGCTGAGTCGAGGCGGCCAGCAGGTAGATGGGCCAGCCCCGACCGCGCTTACGCTGACGCGCCGCTCCAGCTTGCCTCGACCCCGGCGTTAATCCCCTAAGTTGTGAGGATTTGTGTCGCACGGTCTCCCATGCAGAAGGGCCAGGAGTGCCGCCACCTTTTCTCCCTCCACCGTGGTCTCTCCACTGCGCAGCAGTAGGGCAGGGCGGCGGAGCAGCGGGGCGGCCCTCCCAAAGGTTAGAAGAGCCTTTTGCCTTGCCGCGCTGCGCTCGCTCTCCTTTCTCGATGAGGTTCCCGCGCGATCGGAAGTCAAACAAAAATGGCGGCATCACCGCGCCGACCACGAATGTCACCCATACAGCAGCGCGCCCTCGCGGAGTAAGGGGGAGCAAGGCGGTGAAGAAGATGATGAAGAAGAAGAAAAGGTAGAAGACGAAAAGGACGGGGTAGAGGATGAAGATGCAGAAGAGGAAGAAGAAGACGATGATGAAAAAAAGTTTAAGGAGAGGTTAAAGATGAAGAAGAAGAAGAAGATGATGATGATGATGATGATGATGATGATGATGATGATGATGATGATGATGATGATAAAGATTGATTGTTTGATTGTGTAAGATTGAAAATAATTTCAAGCCATGATTTTCAAAAAGAAACATTTTGGAAGCAATGGTCCTGCTAAGCCTTGGCTTGTCAGCCGGTGCAAAGATAGTTTATTTACATGAGTTTGCAGTGTAGAAGATGAAGTAGTGGCAGAAGAAGAATAAGGCAAAGAGTTAGAAGAGTTAGAAGAAGAGGAGGAGGAGGAGGAGGAGGAGGAGGAGGAGGAGGAGGAGGAGGAGGAGGGGAAAGGAGAGGAAGCACGCGGCGCTGTGCCCTTCACACCAACACCGCCGCCGGGCCGCAGATGTGCTGGAGAATGGAATGGCGGCTTGTTGGTCTGGCAGCTGATCCGTGCCATCTTATCCCTGGCGCGCCCCTCCGCGGCCGCACAGCTGAGCTCGTCTTCGTGTGTCTCTGTCTGTTTGTCTGAGGCCCCTATTGTCGCGCAGTGCAGCGCAGAAGGGGAGGGCAACAGTTGACAAGCGGCGGAGGTGCGCGGCGCAGCGGACATAACCTCGAAATCATTGGCATCAACAGCTGCTTCAGTCGCAGCAGCAGGTCAATGAATCCAGAGAGACACACGTCTTTATCCGCGGAGAACGGAAAGGGTGTACGTGACAGATGTGTGTGAGTGTGTGCGCGTATGTGCGCGTTTAGAGCAGGCGGCGGGACCGGTTAAAGCCCCCGACAGTCGCCAATGACGCGTATTGATGGATGTCCGAGACTGTCCCAGGCCTGTCGCCGAAAATAGAGTCGAGTTGTTGTGTGCGGCCAATGCTGCTGTCAGTCCCGCCGCGGCTCCGGCCAGCTGGCCCATGTGCCCCATTCCGACTTTCGTCTCTGCCAAAGACACTCAACTTTTCTTTTTTAGGTTTTGTATTTTTAATATCCTTTGCTCCGTTTACGAACAGCGCACCTTATTTTGTAGCCAAAAGAGGCATAAATCGCCATAGTCACGAGGCTACATGGGGGTAAACACAAGAAATAAATTTACAGGTTTTGCTGTTAAATCGGTAAACAGATTTTTCATATAGTTTGATGAAAAAAATAGTAGATTAACAAGAAAATTCACGAAACAACAGATGAAGTTTGTGAAATTATGGAATTCTTTTGTAATGTAATACAGAATTCTACTTTAAATGAACACGAATGAAAATAAGTGAATTTACAGTCAGGTCGTTTAAAAAAATTCACGGATGTTTCCTGTTAATTTTCGAAATGGTTTTCTACAGAGCATGTTTTTCTGTAAAAAAAAAATTCAGATTGCAAATTTTCTTGATGTTAAACACTTCTTGGCTGGTACAGTGCCGTTTTGGCTATCAGCGCGCACCCTAGTCGCGGTCCTGGTTCCGCCCCTAGAGTGCCTCACCTGGTCGGTGCGACGACACCCCGCCACCACGGAGCAGTCACCCTGGAGTGGAGTGACATATGTTGGTCGCCCAGCTGCCATACTCCGCTCGTGTCCGGGGCGACGCAAAGGGTCACCGACCCCCTTCCGCTCTGCTCTGCTCCACTCCCCTTCAAGGTGGAATTGAAAAAAAAAAAGTTTAATCTGCAATTAGTTTCATTTTACGGCTGTCGAGTCGTATCCACGACATATTGGAGGGCGAGGCGAGTTGCGTGTGCGTGAAAGAAAGAGAGAATGGGAGAGAGACAGAAAGAGAAAATGTGTGATAAAAATACAGATCCATGGGGTCAGTGATGCAGAGTTGCTGGAGATTTGAGCGCGGGGTGTCAAAAAAGATTCGCAAAACCTCGGGAATGACAGAATATCGACGCGGTTGCCGAGCACTTTCTTTCTCTCTCTCTCTGTTCCCCCTTTTATAGCTTTATATTGCGCTGCACTCCGCAGCTTGCCTGAAAACAACAATAATAATGGAAACTTTTGACCTCGCGCTTCGGGTTCTCGTTTTTCCTCCGTCGGTCCGGTCCGAGTATGCAGATGAGTTCGCCCGAGCTGGTATCGCCGCTTGGCCGCACACCTTTTACCCCGTTCCTTTCTTTCTCTGCCCGCCGAAAAAAGTTTGGGGGAGATAACCAGACCATCCCTGCCTAAGGGTAGGCGGGCGACCGGCTTAGCGCGTCATTCGTAAGGGTGAGGGGTTGGGAGCTTGAAGCGAGGTTTTAGGGAGGAGAGAGGATAGAGGGGGGGGGGTACAATAAACGGGACTACAATGGGTGAAAACAGAAGCCAGACAGCTCGGCAGAGGGGAGGGAGGGAGGAAGGGAATGCTGTGGGGAGGGAGGGGCTGCAACAAGTCCTGGACACCAGACCAGCGTGCGGCTCCAGAGTGTGACTTTGCCTGTCGGAGGGAGAGAGAGAGAGACAGATGATGGAAGGGGGAGGGGGGATGGATGCAACAAGAAGAAGAAGAAATACGTTTTGTTGGCTGCATGCAGTGAAATTAGAAAAAGAGAAAAAGACCTCCCTTCACACCTGCTGCGCTTTTGGCAAGGAGTAATGTGAAAGTTGTTGGACGGGTACTGTTTTTCTTTCTTTTTTTTCTTCTTCTTCTTCTTCTTCTTCTTCTTCTTCTTCTTCTTCTTCTTCTATGCAGAATCGGAATTTTCTAAACGACTTTCACACAGAGGTAGAACTAAATCTGCATAGCTATTTGCTGCAGTAGCATTAAAAAGTAAACGTCTATTGTGGAGATGATATTTTCTCTTCCCTTTTCTTGTGTACGTTTTTTTTTTACAATGATTTCTTTTGCACCTTGACCGCCGCGGCTTTGCAGATTTTCTGCGCCCGGCGGGTGATTGAAACGCGCGCTGCAAATAATGATAGTAATAATATTGAATGGGCCGAGCTCAGGAGCAATGTGTCTCGGACTGTGTTATTGCGGGGCTGCCTCTACTTAATAACACGTTTGCGGCCCGTATTTCTCATCGTGCGTCAAGACCGTAATTATTTGCTATTGGGAGCCGCGCGGCCCGGGCCGCCGCCGGCACGTGGCGTACACTACCCTGTCGAGAGCACGCGCGGGTGCACAAGAGTGATTTTAAAAAAAGAAAACTGAAAAATGAACCGAAGTTGCAATGCAGTCTGGTCATGTATGCAAGGAACAATCTAGGGGTCACTTGACTCTCATGTTTCTTTCAAAATAATAATTAAAAAAAGGTGGGGAAGATATATCATGTGAACACGTTGGTTGTATGACTGCTTTAGAAACACTATAATCCGATTACAAGTAAAATTAAGTAAGTATAATGAATGATCCATGCTCAACCGTAATTTTGGCCATATTTTCTTTTTTCCTATTTATGTAACGCGAGCGCAGGGAGTGCATATAGCGTAACGGGACAGGCAGAGCCGGGGCGGCTGCTGCAATTCCGTCTGGAATTGCCGTCTGCGGCTCGCTTTACACACACACATACACACACACACACACACACACGCACGCACACGCACACGAGGACCACGCGCCCTGCGCGCGCCCTTAGCTGCCTGCCAGATGGGCAGAACAGAGTGGTGCAGCGGGGGCACCCGGAGGTGAAAAACAAAAGAAGGTTTGCGGAGGATGTGACCCCAGCCAGCCAGCCGGGTCTCCGCGCCGCCGGGTGGCTCGGGAGAAGCATGGGCGCGCGCATCGGAAAAGGAGCACGTGCACTTTTGCGCGCGCCTGTGTGTGTGTGAGTGTGAGAGAGAGAGAGAGAGAGAGAGAGAGAGAGAGAGAGAGAGAGAGAGAGAGAGAGAGAGAGAGAGTGTGTCAGGAGGGTGCTCCCCGACCGGAGCACACACCAGGTGCGCTGCAGTGCAACCCATTTCGCTGCTGTCTGCCGCGCCGCTGCTCTCGCTCGGGCCGCACAAGCGCTGCCCGCTCGCGGTGCTCCGGTGGGCGTAGTTATCGCTCTCGATGTTGCATTCACGATTTCGAAAAAAAAAAAAACTTTGTCAGATTTTTGTAAAATATTTTTTTTTCTTTCTCTTTTCGCGGGCTCCGTGATGAGCGGTAGACTCTCTGCTACTCTCTAGCCGAGGGGGAAGCAACTCTGAATGATGGCGTACAAATTTTGTGAATTTTCGTGATTTTTTTTTTCAATTTTTTATGACGTTTTATTGCATTTTCGTGAATTTTTGATTTGTTAATTCTCCTGATTTCTTGAAAGTAATCTCCCTGAATTTTTCGGATTTTTTCTGAATTTCCCTGAAGTTTTCCTGAATTTTGAGGAGTACAGAAATGTCTGAGTTGTTTCCCCTTCGTCTCTGCGCCCTATTTGACTGTTGTTTTGCCTCGCCCTCCCGGCCGTAGTCGGGGACCGCCTGTCGCTACGCCGCTCCCCCTCCACAAGCCGTTCGGGTCCACGCGCCCGCCGTGCGCCGCCGATTCAGGCAGACACCCTAAAGGTAATCCCTACCGCAAACATTCATTCAGAATGATGAGAAGGAAAAAAAAAGAGGAAAAAAAAGAAGTGGTGGTGGAAGGGAAACTTGTTGGTCCTGCTTTGAGCACGCTGCTGCACTCCCGCCTCTTCTGCAGCAAAAAAGCAGAGGTCTGAAAAATGTAAAGTGAAATAATTTTCAGAGAAAATCTAGAAAAAAGTGAAATAGCCGTCGTTTGGTTCACGCTGAATAGAAGGCTCGGGGGGAAAGCCAGTCTAACTGCTTTTCAGATCTCACTGAGGGATCTCGACATTTTCCCCCGCCGTTGTCGAGAAACTTGATAGTGCTGCAAGTACTGCATGTCAGAAATCATAGTCGTTCAAAGAACTTCGGGCACTCTGACTGCTTCGCTAATGTTTTCGTATTGTAGATATAGGAAATGCGTCCTTATTGATCTAACGGTATTCAGCCGCCCCGCTACTAATTCCACTCTCTTTTTATTCCACCCATTCCCATTTCTTTTCTTGTACATTTCCTTCGGCCTTCCAGCGGCTCCCAGCACGCCCGCATCCCGCAAGCGCCGCACCTTTGGGATCCCCTGCTACAGGGCGGGGCGGGGCGGGGCGGGGCGGGGCGGGGCGGGGCGGGGCGGGGCGGGGCGGGGCGGGGCGGGGCGGGGCGGGGCGGGGCTCCCTTCGGAAGTTGATGAAACGGGATCCCTTGCCACCTCACCTCCGGGGTCGGGCCGGTACGGCGTTGCGGCAGATGAGGGCCGAGCAGCCGAGCACGCGTGCAGCAGGTAGGGTAGGGACTTCCTACCGACCCCCTTCTCCCCCTTCTCCCATCCGACCCCGACCTCCTGCATCCTCTTCACTTCTTTTCAGGAGCGCGCGGAGCGGAGCTTGCGAGTATAACGGTGGATTCTACAGGCGGCCCGCAGTCTTGTTCGCTCACCAAGGGTGCGCACTGCTGGGTAATTTGAGCGAGCTTGATAGTCATTCTTTGTGTGAATTTATTTTGGTAATGACAGTAAGGTATTGGAGAGGTGTGGGCCTCCGCCTCGCACACGTGTGCCGTGTGCTTCGACTCCCCACCCTATATACCCCCCCCCCCCCCCGCCACGCCCCACCGGGGCCCTCCCTAAGGCCGACCGTCTGCCGCCGCCGGCTGCACCCTTTGGGGTTGCCCCACTTCACCCGGCAGACGACCTATTTTGGCGATTGGAGTCACAGCTGACGAGCTCGAGGCGGCAGCGGGTATAGCTGCCAGACACTGTTACCCAACAGCACCCGAAAAAGCGTTTTCTCGATATTTCATGTAATTGATTTAGTCGAAGAAAATGTGCATGTTTTGAGAGCATTAGGCTAGTAGTAACGAGCAAAATTTGACTCAGAACAAGTGCATTCTCCTCAACTAAATCAAGGACACGAAAAATCAAGCGCCTTTTATGGGTGAGGGACAGTCTCTGTTCTATTCGTAACAAACTGTGCACAGAAAACTATGTTTCGTTCTTATATTTTTTTAGACAAAGATGCTGAAACTTCAAATAAAATTATTTCAAACAAAAAAATTAAAAAAAAATCTCTTCCCGAAATTTTCATATGCCTTTCGATATTTATAAGATACATTCGTGCAGGATTGCGGTGAAACGTACCGCAGCCCACTTTTATCTGTACTTACTTTTATCGTAAATAAAAAGGGGCCATTATGTTCTGTGCCTGCTGTGTGGAAGGACCGAGGAGCGCGGCGGCATTTGCGTCTTTGTATCGCCTCTGGTCACACGTGTCAGAGGACACCTGATACCCCTGCTGGCCTGCTCGCCCTGCTCGCCCCTGCTCTTCCACTTCAGCCCCACTCCACTGCGACCTTTTCCTACTTGATGGTTGTATATATGTATAGCCAGTGTCCACGGGGGTGGTGGGGGTCTCTAAGGCCTCTTCTCCCCGGTATTGTGTTGACCGGCCCGACCCGCCCCGCGCGCCGTGCCCGCCCCGCCCAGCCCCCAAAAACATCAAACAAATCCAGGCAGGAGGTAAGAGGACGCCGTGTCCCTCTCCACGGTGCCTTATGAGGTAAGCAGCCTGCCAGACTGTTTCACTCGCTGTTTTCCCTACGTCTCGTACATCTTTGAAAATTCCTCCGAAAAGTGATGGGAAGAGCGTAATACTGCGTCATACCGAAAATGACTGCTCACCGCGTAATTGCACAAGAGGTGAAAACCGCAAGGTACGGATGGTTGATCGGATAGGTGGATAGGTGGATGGATCGAAAGATGGATGGATGGATGGATGGATGGATGGATGGATGGATGGATGGATGGATGGATGGATGGCGATGGATGGATGGATGGATGGATGGATGGCGATGGATGGATGATGGATGGATGGATGGATGGATGGATGGATGGATGCAGATACTTGGGCGGATGGTAGATGGGTGGATGGATGGGCAGGCTAGCTGGCTGGCCATCAGATGGGGTGGCTGACTTCGCAGTAACCCAAGCTGGGCCGCGAATATCGAGAAAGGGGTGAGGGATAGAGCTAGAAAGAGAGAGAAGGCTGCTAGAGGGAGGAAGAGAGAGAGAGCAGCTTGGCTATAGCGGGCGTCGTAGCGGGCGTGGCTTCGGGGGCTCGAGACTGCGCAAAGGTGTCGGGTATCTTTACTCCCGACCTCTCTACCCTCTCCTCCTCCTCCCTCCCTGCCCGCTCCACCACACTATACCCCCCTCCCCCCCCCCACCTCCCGCAACACCCTCATTTACTTGCAATTATCCCAAATGCCCCATCCCTCCCCCTCTCACCCTCGTCAGAGCGGTGACTAATTTGGGGAGGTGGACGGGCCGCCGCGGTCCGGGCCGGCCTCTCGGTCTGTCATTGTAGACCCGGCGGCGCCGCCGACCTACCCCTTACCCCTCCCCCCTTACCCACCCCCCCCCCTCTCCCCTACCGCCAACCTTACCCCCTCCATTCGCCCTCTCGCACAGCCGCCGCCGGACCCCGCAAGGAGGTTCAGTGGGTAATCGGGTTTGGACCCGCACCACATGACGGGCGGACAAATTCGCATCGTGACACCTTCCCCGGACAGAAAAATCCGAAACGCCCACATTATTCAATGTGGTCTAAAAAGGCTTCGCGTGCGCATACCGGGCCTCAAATTAGAATTCGTCGAGTAAATATCTTATTCGCATTGTGACATGAATATTTGACATTTTTAAATTGCACCCAAAGGATTCTGAAATACTCTCAGCAGGTCAAAATACTCGTACAAATGCCTACTTTTTTAAAAATGTATGGTTTGTGAGGTCGGTGATTTCGAATCTGAAACTGGTTCTTTACCTTGGAATCAAATTTAGACTCAAATTGCAAGGGTTGCAAGCTTCAGTCAGAGGCCCCGATTCGTTCCGCCACGCTCCGCCACGCACCCTGCTGTGCGGGGGCGGGGCATACATGTGACACTCGAGCCGGGTTGCGAGCCTCGAGCCGGGCGGCCCCCCTGCCGCGCCCCCGACCCGAACCTTTTCTTTGTCCCTCCTCCCCCCGTACCCCTCATCTGTGTGCACGACCAGGGCTGGAGGGGAGGGCGCGCTGGGCTCGTAGGAGCACACAGCTGTAAGGGGCCACTTCCCCTCCAGCCCTGGTGTGCACGACACGGACGGACACCGCGACGTCGTCTTAAGGCTTCGCGTTTTGCGCTTTAGCGCACGCGAAGCCTAATAAGCCAGTTTGCCTTTCTCGCTCAGCCAATTATTCAGGGAAACGCAGAAGGGAGCGAGGGCCTCCCCCCCCCCTCTCTCTCTCTCTCTCTCTGACATGGCAGTCATGAAGGATACAGGATCATCTTAAAACGGAGTGGGTGGATAAAAACGTTACCGCAACATTTTTTTTTAATTTTTATTGTTTTTAAGGAAAAAGGAAAATAGGGTCTGGTGAAAAGTCTTATCCATCTTTCTCGACGTGCACGTCGCGTCAACTCGTTTGGCTTATTAATAAATTAATCAGTGCTGAGAGGATCAATCAATTATAAGTGTTGCTGAGCCGCCGTCGCGACGCTCCGAGTCGTACACTGTGGAAAAACTTCGCGCACGCTCGCTGCGACTTACTGTTGGCTTTTGTTTTCTGCTGGTTTCTAAATGTAGTCTTTTAAATGAAGTAGGACTATGAAATCGGGGAGAGAAATCTGGATGCTCTTATTTCTACCATGGATTTTGGAAACGACGACACCATCGACAAATTTAGGCAATTGGACGGTTCTGGGCCGAGCCGAGCGGTCCGACAGCCACTCTCTCCCCAGCCCTCCGGTAATCTTTTCCGGCTTATAAATCGAAATCCACAGTTTGGGACGCCGACATCCTTTTTATAAAACGTCCCCTGGCTCAACAAAGTGAGCCCCCTGCTCACCCCTTTCTGCTCTGCGTTCCTTTCTGCCTCCTCGCTCTTTCTCTCCCTCTGTCTCTCTCCCTCTCTCGCTTTCCCTCTCATTTTTACCCATATATCAGTATTAGATGTATGGGCTGGCCCTGAGGTTTTTTTTTTGTCTTTACCGCTGCTCTCTCTCACTCTCTCTCTCGTTCACGATCCCCACAACAGTCCTAATTTGTTTACGATAACAGCCAAGGGCAGCTTGCCGTGCCTTCTCCCTTTTGCGGGACTCCAAAGTGTGATCGAGTCCCACAGCCCAGTCCTGCCCGCCCCAGGCCTGAGTGGACGCTTTCACACATACACACAGAATTACTGCAGATTTTTTTTCTTCTCCCTTCCCCCCTCTCTTTTCTCTTCATGTGGCTCACGTTTTCAGTATGCGCGTGGCGAGTAGAAATAAATAGCAGCAACTGCCCTTTTCTTGTTTTTCCTCTGAAATATATCAGCTCATCGTAAAATTAAACGACTCGTATGATATAGACAAAAATGTTATTGAGAACGCGGCAGCGGCGCGGTGACGGTGCGGTTATCAGAGCCATGGCGGCCCTATCATACCATCGCTAGACTGGCCAACTCTTCCCCCGTCATTTAACCCTCCGCGTGTTCCCCCTTTCACACACACACACACACACACACACACACACACACACACACACACACACACACACACACACACACACACACTACACGCAGCTCCTGGGCGCAAACGCACGCACACATACACGCCATACACAGGCACGCACGCGCACACATCTGAAAGCATTTGCTTTTCATTATATTTTTCCGATTCGTCAGTGATATACCCTGCAAATAGTGCGCGCCGCGATCGAAGCACCCCATTACGCTCACGCGATGCTCCTCTCCACTCCTCTCCGTCCCTCCGGCTCTGTCTTTCTCTCTGTCAAAGGCTGATGAGGTAATTTTGAAGCCAGAAAAGGGGGTAAAGCTATGTGGTCAGGAGGGACGGGTCGGGGCAGCGGGTAACCTCCCGACGCCCTGTAAGTTCACTGTGAAACAAAATATTCGAAAATTTTCGACCTTTTTTTTTTTGTTGTGATTACGACCTAAAGTTGTAAGTTTCCGAGTGCAGTCGTAAATTTACTACAGCAAAATTCTTACTCGTCAAAGAAAACTTAGTCGACAAATGTAGAAAAATAATCATCGTAACAGGACAACGGAAAGTTGTAACTTTCCGACATTTATCATGGAAAATTTTCGCTCAACCCTAACGAATATTTTTCACAGTGTGTACACCGTACACAACGCGCTTTCCTAATTAACTTTCTGGTCCAGCCAGAACATATTCTTTCGAAAGAAATTAGAAGCGATTTAAGGTACATGCCGGCTGAGT
Organism: Frankliniella fusca; assembly: GCA_029379305.1. Taxonomy (NCBI): domain Eukaryota; kingdom Metazoa; phylum Arthropoda; class Insecta; order Thysanoptera; family Thripidae; genus Frankliniella; species Frankliniella fusca. The sequence continues at coordinate 212,859 of JAHWGI010000076.1, read as the reverse complement.
GGGGGCTGTCGGCATTTACTCCCCGCAGTAAGTTCCCTGTATGTGCACGAATTTGTTTCCGTTGGAGGTTCTCCACAAAACAGCGACATAGCAGCAACACACATTGTCAGTTTGTGCCTGCCGCGGTGATAAAGATTTTGTCCCGCGACGACGTTTGGCCTTCAACAGGAGTTGCAGCGTCGAGCAGCCGAAAATAATAAAAACCATTTCTCTCTGTGGATTTGAAATAGATGCCACGCATGCCTGCGTTAGTGTGTGTGTGTGTGTATGTGTGTGCGTGTAAGTGTGTGTGTGTCAGAGTGGTGTCTGGGAGGAGGGTCCAGTCCCCCCTCCCCCCATCTCTCTCTCTCTCTCTCTCTCTCTCTCTCTCTCTCTCTCCTCTCTCTCTCTCTCTCTCTCTCTCTCTCTCTCTCTCTCTCCCCCTGTCTTTCTCTCTCGCACGCACACAGAGCTAACAGAGGGGTGCAACAGCTTGCACCACACCCTTCCGCACACGAGGCGACCGGATCAAAGGGAATGTACTCATTTCCAAATGTACCGAAAAGAATCGACAGCGGCGGCCGCACCGGGAGGAGGGGAACCGTACGGGGCAACCAGGGGGGGAGAGGAGGAGTCCAGGGGGTGGGGGGGAGGTGGGGGCACGGCTCTGAGCAGCGCGGGGGGGGGGGGAGGGGGGGGGACGTGGTTGTACCATCGCGTACCGTTCACTCCCTCTTCTTTCATCTTACTGCAAGCGCAGTGTGGACGCGGAGGGGGTGGGTGGCGGAAGCAGCCACCCTCCCTCCCCCTCCTCTCCCCCTTCCGCTCTCTCTCCCATCAGCTGTCCGCTGCAGCTGTTCTCTCTCTCTCCCTTTCCCGCTTTCATTCACGTCTATGGCCAGCCTCGCGATATACGTTTTCCGTATATATATATATACGTCTGTCTGCTAATACGTATCATTATTATTATCGGTGGTACCCGGCGCGGGCGCCAGGGGTCGTGCGTGCGCCGCCAGCGCCGCGCTGTTGCCACAGCAACAGATTATTTCCCATCAACGGCAGCAGACGAACAGACGGGCAGACAGACGGACAGACTGACTGGCTGACTGACTGGCTCTGCTTACTTGTTGATGAAGGTGACGCGAGAGTGTGCGGTGGTGGGAGGGGGAGGGGGAGGAACGTATTTGCGGGACGCGCGCGGCAGTCTTTTGTCGTCCAAATGGCTGCGAAAATACCGGTAAAAGTGGTCTGTTTTTTTTTCTTTCCAATTTTTGTTCATGTAGATAATGTCACCGTGTGTTGGCTAATAAGTTACAAGGGCGTAACACCTAGCGGTCGAATAGGTTTTTGTATTATCATTACTTTTTTTTTTTTTTTTGAGGGGGTGGGGAGAGGCTGCGGATGACATTTTTTTCTGAATTTCCTCGCTCCTTGTTGAAGGAAACGTATATGCTGTTTGGCTATCGGTCGTGGAGTCCAGTCCACCCCCACCCCATTCCTTCCCCGTTCGTTCACCTCGCCCCTCTCTATCTCCTCTGCCTTTTCTATCTCCATCCCTCTCTCTCTCTCGTCATGCGCCAAAGAAAAAGAGGCAAATCCAGGGCAGCTTAACAGATTTCTATCCATTTGTCGTCCACCGCAGCCGCTGCTATACGATGTTGAAAATAAAAACGCCAAAGATAAAACAGAGAGCGTATATAACGAAATGAATCGTCAACATTTAATTTCCTCCCCTGTAGTGGTCATGACATGGTGTCATACTGTGGCACGAGACGCGCGAACACGCGGAAAATTCAAGAATGTGAGCAGTATGTACGACATTGACACGCACCTGATTTCCATGCAGTGTATTCGGCGAGCACGTGTCAACATTTTATTCTCGAACCGCTACAAATCGCTCGCTGCTTGCAGGGTGGATTGAATTATGACAGACAAAATAAAATACTCGGCGCGGGCTGCCACGATGTGGCTCGTTTGTTTCTTTTTTCAACGAGGTGACTTCATTATTGCCTTATGATTGTAGTGCGGGAGACATAAAGCCACCGAAATGACTCAATCCGGGCGGCGGGCTGCGGGTGCGCGCCCCCGACAGGCCTGTGAGGCTGTTAACGGCCCCGCACCCTTAACGCTCTATTTACGGTGTACTCACTCGGTACTTACATCATTACTACCTTTACAGCCCGTCGCTCGCGCCGGCGCACTCCGTATTCCTCTACATTCTAGCGGCTCCCGCTCGAGGAGGGGGCGAACACCACATACACAAAATGTGTAACAATGTTATTTTTTTTTACTTTTAAAAAAAAATCGTTTCTTTATTATTATTATTATTATTATTATTATTATTATTATTATTATTATTATTATTATTATTATTATTTTGAATTTTCTAAGAAAAGTTCTGTCGCTTTTTGATAAATTTTGATCTTTTACTCCCAGTTGTGAATTTTCAATTTTATTTCGGTGTGTTGATCATTTTTCCTAGGTTTTTCCGGTTTTTCTGTATGTTTATTCTTGATTTTAAATTGATTTTTTTGGTTGTTTTAAATGAATTTTTGGGGGGTCGTCGTACAATGATTTTTCGAAGTGAGACCCTCTCGCTCCCACTCGCCGGTACACGAAATTAGTCTGTTGCGGCAGCCACGGCTCACGGCTCAGACGAGTGGTAGGTCCTCACTTCACTTACGTCACCTCATAAAGATCAGCCTACTACACGAATACTGAAACTAGAGTGAGCAATGCCAATACGGTTGTAATTTTCCTTTTTTTTTTGCCTGACTTTGCGTTTGGGCTTAAATACTGTTACGGACCGGTACCCTTTCGTGTAGCGTTTCTGTTTTGTCGTGCGCCCGTGGCAAGCTTGATTAAATGCTCGTCGCTTTGGGAACTTTATAACTCGTTAGGACGATTTCCTCATTCCGCGTTGCGTGTGTGTGACCGGGTCCGCTCGCTCTCCAATCGATGCCAATTACAGTGTCATTTCATTTCGACCGTCTGCAAGTACGTATGGTGTTGTGTGAGTGTGTGTGTGTGTGTCTGTGTGTTGTGTGTGTGAGAGAGAGAGAGAGAGAAGAGAGGGGAGTTCGCGCGCACCGCGAATCAGTCCGAAAACGCGCCGTGTCGGTATGACGTGTCCACTGCAAATTCAAATGTGTGAATTTTCCATGCGTTTACTTTTCGACAAGTGAATGTATGTGAATTTTCTAAAAAAAAAAAAATCACTCAGTTGAAGGGCATTCACGCTTTTACAAGTGTGCGACAAACTCACCCTTAATTTTCCCTCGTTTAGGATGAGGTTACGGTACGAGAGGTCGTCAACTGCAATTTCATAATATTACGTCAATATTGCTCTGAGAGGGAATTCACTTCCGTAATACACTGTACATACCATACCTCATCAACGTATTACGCTTTAACTCACGTAATGTAATGCGCCAAAAAAAAAATCGCTAAAGCGATCTAATTTTGTGAGAAATACCGCTGTGATACTGTGTAATAATGTAACAGTAGTCTGTACAAGATTTTTCTATGTTAAGTCCCCTCTCATTCCACATCTTCCTTTATTTACTATACCAAATCGTGCTCATTTGCTTCAAAATTGCCAATATAACCTGTAATATTTACTATTCCCCCGTGCACGGTGATAACGAGTGGACGACGCATGAAGGGTAAAACAACTTCGTCCTGGTTATCAAGCAGCCTCTGGGGAACACCGCGTATTTCCTCCATAGGAGCTGCTGCTGCTTGGTTTTCCAAAACTGCTTGAAAACCAAGACGTCGTTGTCTCCCTGCCTCGGTTGATGAACACCGTGGTTCACGCTCCCGCGCTCAGTTTCAATGGTAGTGTAGCTTCTCTCTTTTCTTTTCCTCGTTTCCCATCACATTCTCATCGTTTGCATTCATTTCCGCAGCAGCCGCTGCCGCCGCTGGCTGCACGCAGTGTGTGTGTGTGTGTGTGTGTGTGTGTGTGTGTGTGTGTGTGTGTGTGTGTGTGTGTGTATGGAAGAAGTTTTCGGCGCGGGAGTGCCCGCCCGGCCTGCCGTCTGATTCCGAAGAGCGCTCTCGTGCCTCCGTCCTTGTCGCACTCACAGGCCGAACATAGAGCACCGCCATAGGTGCGACAAGGACGGAGGCACGAGAGCGCGAATTTCAGAATCAGACGGGCTGCCTGCGAGAGCGCGCGCGCCGCGTCCGCTGCTACTGAGCGTCTTTTGTTGACAAGACGCGTGCTGCCACGAGGCGGGGTGGCAATCAGCGCGTAGCGGTGTAGTCAGCGTGGCGGGGCGGGGCGGGGCGGGGCGGGGCGCGGCGGGGCGCGGCGGGGCGGGGTGGGGCGGGGCGGGGCGGGGCGCGGCGGGGCGGGGTGGGGCGGGGCGCGGCGCGCAGCAGGGGTCGAGTGTTAATTGATCACGGAGCCGTAGTTTTCAAAGTCTCGCGCTCTGGGCTGCTGCTCCGGGCCGCGCGCTCTCGCGCTCTCGACACCGCACCGCGCCGCGCCGCGTGTGAGACCGTCGAGTAGTTACCGCACTCGAGTTGCTGCCGCCGCCCCACCGCATGCAGTCTGCAGGCAGGACGGACAACTCTTTCCGTGGAAGCAGAGAGAAAAGAATATATATATATATATTGAAGAAGAAGAAGAAAATACGCAGAGAACTGCCCATTCAACTCACTCCCATTACATACAGATTTTGCACTTTATTTATATCTTCGCCCATACCGCAGAGGTGTGCAACGGTCCCAACCGGTCCCAAAAGCGGTCCTTCGTCTTTTCGCTGAATCAGATACATTTCGGTACCGTACGGTTACTGGTCTAGTCGCAATCATCAGAAGCACAACGAAGAGACACCTCAACTCGTGCGAAGTCCGTCGGGACCTCAAATACCTCTATTTCGACGTAAAGACGAAGGACCGGTTTAGGGACCGGATGGGACCGTTGCACACCTCTGCCATACCGCAGACTCGAACTCGGCATAGGGTTAAGTTTTGATCAATGCACCGAACAGTCAATTGATAAAACTAAATCGGTGTTTGTTGAAAACAAACTACAGTACCTGAAACCGACTACATTTCAGTATCCTAGCTTTTCAATGAGCAAAGAAAAATGTAGTCTGGATTGATTAATTTATTTGCTTGAATCAGCTTCGTTCCTAAAGCTAAAGTGTTGTCGGTTTTGAACTTCACCTCTGATCTTAATGGTTTTAAGAGCATGGAAAGGACCGGAAAGGACTCCCTGGGTCGTGTAACCGAAAGAGCACCTGAATCCCTAGCAAGCTGCAATATTAGTGTTTTAAAACGATCTGCTTTGTGCGAGAGTTTAACAGTGCTTCGGTGTGCGGCGCGAGCGGCGTTTCTTTGGTCACCGTTCGGGATACGGGGAAAGTCGTGGAGGGTTTACCGTGTCGCGCATGGACACGCACAAGGCTACAGTGGTGAGGGGCAGGTAGGAGGGGAGAGAAGGGGGAGGGGGGGGGGAGGGCCTTTAGTGAAAGCAAGACACGCGAAATTAAAGACAAGGGGAAGGAAGTCTGGAGGGTGTCAACCCGACGAGAACCACAAAGGCGGTGAGCACGGCGCCAGGTGTGAATATGACATGAGTGGAGGGGGGAAGGCGGAGGGCTGAGGAGGCCGGGGGGTTGGGGGGTGGGGGGTGTATAGAAACCTACAGCAAACCACTGCCGCACCAACAACATGAGGAGATGCCCACCCGTAGCAGAGCCTTTGCCTTTGACAGGTCAAGTTGACTTGACAGACCCTGCAGGGCACAAAAGTGCTCTGTGCTCTAGAAAAAGAGCATACTTTATAAATCGGAACAACTCTTTCCGCAAAAGTTTGAGGTTCAGCGTGGATATGACCTACCTATACAGAGGTAGAGGTAATACCCTCTTAAAATGTGGTGACTTTTTTTGGGTAGTAGCGGTCACACCATCGCCTTGAAAAACTCTCCCCTTCCTCCACTCCCGCGCCGACCAACTACTTTCCTTCCAGCCGCCTTCCCCCCCCTCCACCCACCCCGCAATCCCCACCAACTCTACAAGCAAATTTAATGGGAAACCTGCCTGTCAAACGAAGAAGCGACTCCCGCCCGGCCTCCGGCCCCACCCCGCCTGCCACTGTGCTTCCTGGAAAAAGCAGGAAGGGGGTGTTCATCCATCGTCATCAGCTCATCGCGTATTGGCATAAAACTGACAGTCATCCTCACCTATCATCGCCGCGAGGCCGGGCGCGCTGCTGGCGCGCTCTGGCGGCGGCCGCGGGCCCCGTTACCTCACACGGTATAGTGCAACACTAACGCCGCACGTGCTGCTCAAAGCTGCTTCGTAAGGAAAATTAATCAAGATTTGTCTTCGCGTTTTAGTGTTTTCTCGCGCGAGGGTGTGATATGCGCTGCGTGAGTAATAGTGACGCGGCCGAGGGGGAAAAATAGCTCTGAATTTTTTGTACTCCTCAAAATTCAGGAAAAACTTTAAAAAAATTAAAAAAAAATGTCAGAGAAATTCACAAAAAAATTATCACAAATTCAGAAAAATTCAGAAGTTCAGAAAAAATCGGGAAAATTTAGAAAAATTTAGCTAAAATTCAAATGGAAACCAACAAAAATTCCATGAAAATTCACAAAAAAATCACAAAATTGTCATAAAAATTCACAGAAATTCACAACAATTTCCGAAAATTTACAAAATGTGCGCACCAAAACTCATAGTTGTTTCCCCCCCGGACGCGGCCTACCCTTTCCCGTCCGTCCGTCAGCGCTTCCCTCAGCGGCAGTATGCCGCTGTCCTCCCTCCCCCATCTGTCTCCGCGGCGCGCGGGTGCGTACGTGAGCTGCATACACTTTTTAACTGGATTGCACCTCGCAAAAGAAATGAATGAGATGGTAATCCGCCGCACCGCAACTGCCATCCTCGCGTCTACACTCTTAAATTTCTTTTTCTTTAAAATTAAAATAAATCCCTCCGCATTCTCTAGCCCGCAAACGCCTGCGCGCACTGCTGCTGCGCGCTCATCAGGACAGAGAAAAGTCATAATTCTCCCACTGCGGATTTGTAATTAAGTTTTTAAAAATATAATTTTCAAGGGGGGGGGGGGGAGACAAATTCGACAGAGAGAATGATTCCGTGGACGGATCCACCCCGCCGTCAGCGCACCGAGCGGACAACTGCTGCAAAGCGATGCAAAGTCAGGAGCAGCAGCGACGGTGGCGCGGCACGGCACTCTCGCCATGATTTTTCCGTCGTTATCGCTAAATGATTTATTGATTGGCGCGATGATGCCCCCCCCCCTTTCCCCTCCCCCCGTCTCTGATCATCGAACACAGCGCAAGGAGAATGGGGATACAGGTTAACGCATCGCATTTGCACCATTCGCACACGCGAGCCGTGTAGGGGGAGGGACGAGCACAAAAGTCAGTCCAGACAGAGAGCTGCGGTCAAGGGATGAATATGACAATGGAGAAGTAGCCTTTACCATTTTCATTTTTTTCTGTCATACTGCTCGCGCGCATCCTACATATGAAATAAAATAGTAGTAATAATAACTAGAATAATAAAGAAAAAAAACTCGGCCATTCCGCATCGGCGACCGTCTCGCGGGATTTAATTCTTTGAATTGCAAGTCCAGTTCGAGCTTCTCTCTCTCTCTCTCTCTCTCTCTCTCTCTCTCTCTCTCTCTCTCTCTCTCTCTCTCTCTCTCTCTCTCTCTCTCACTCGCTCGCCCCTGCCTGCTCCGCGACCGGCCTGGCTTTGCGCGCGTACTGGTGAGGCATTCGACCGTTGAACCGGCCAGGCCTCTCCCTCCCCTCCCCTCCCCACTTTCCCTTTTCAATTCATTTCCCCCTCACAGTTAAAGCATACATGCACCCCTCCCAACACGTGCCCCCTCCCCTCCTCTCCCCCTCCCCGCCGAACACGGGGTGGTCAGTGGGCACGAGCGAGGCACGCGAGACCAGGTACGATCAGCTGCTTTATTACGTAGGGGGTTTGCTGCTGGTGCCTCTACCCTGCCGAAAATAACAAAAAAAAATATAGCGCTCAGAGCGAAGGCTGCACGAAGGAAAGTTTTGACTGTTTTCTTTCCTTTTTTTTTCCTTCAGGTATTAGCTTCTACCAGTGCCGAAAATAAAGATCTAATAAGCTGTCATTTTCCCAGAAATTTTTTGACTACGACAGAGCAAAATCTCGACTATTTTTCTTCTTCTTTACTTTAGAAGGAGTCCAAGTTGAAGCGCGTTTGTTTTTTTCTTTGCTTATTTGAAGCCAGAGCACTTACCCCTTTTTCCGTGTTGTTATCAAGGCCGAAAACGGCGCAGCTCGAAGGTGGCGAGCGCCGAAACCAAAGGCCGTGCAGTGTAGGACACGCAACAGGGGGGCGCTGCGCCGTGGCGCGAGGTGCGTGCGCGGACGGCCTCAAAATAAACCAAACTTACAATGTAGGGACTATTTACACGCGCAAAGCGACGTTGATCCGCGCGCAAACGTCGTGTGTGTGTGTGTGTGTGTATGTGTGTGTGTGTGTGATATCCTCCTCTCTCTACCCCTAAAAATGTTGCGCTTGTAACCCATCATTGATTCCCTCTGTGACTCGCGCGCGCGCGCGCGCTTTCTCTTGTGTTTTTGTTTTAAACATTTTCTTTCTCCGTTAGCTTCTATCGGTTTCTGCTTCCTCTCTACAACCCCCCCACCCCTCTCCCCTTCTTTCCATCGGTTTACAAGCGAGCTCGACGGCGCGGCCGGGGCGGTGATCCCTCCAGACGACGTCATCTCGCACTACGCTGCGCTTGCAGACCCATTGTCTCTGCTAGATGGGCTCACACACACACACACACACACACACACACACACACACAGCCCGTCAGATGATGTGACGCCTCTTATGGCGGGCCAACGCATCCGTCTAGCCTGCAAAAAAACCCTTATTCGCTGTTCGAAATAAATTCTTCGTAACGTTGCGAAGAATTTGTCTGCTTCGTATAATGCTTTGCAATACGAAGGATTTTCTTCGCAAGCCCTGCCTTACGAAGAAATTAGTTTGTGCACCATACGAAGAAAATGCTTTGTAATACGAAGCAGCCGAAAGCTTCGCAGCTTATACGAACGCTTTACGAACGCCTACGCACAATTTTCTTCCCAAGGATTTATCAGCGTTGATGAGTTCGCTAGCCTGGCGGTCAAGCGTCGTCCCTGCGGGGTACCTCACTCTTGAAATGGGTGTATTGTGCTTGGAAAGAAAATTTGACCAAACTCTAAAGAAAGCAATTTTTTCCCCACCAATTCGATATTTTGCAACTTAAAGGTACTCAGATTTTTGTCAAAACATCATGTGATTGGATAGTGATTGGAAAATGATTGGAGCTCAGGGTGTACCCCTCGGTCCCTTTTCTGCAAGTCTCTTTTTTTTTGGGTTGTTTTTGTTTTTTTGTCTTCTGAAGACTTCTGGTATGACATAGCCGCGATATCGGATATCACGGCGAAATACCTCGAGACTGGTTTCTAAGCAGAACGCGCATCCCCCAATTTCCCTCCCCCATATCCCCCGCGGCTCACGCACCGTACCGACCGACCGACGTCGTTGTGTATCCACGTGTACCAGCCGCGTGCTACATCGTGACAGCAGAGCCCTCCTGCGCTACCTTACCTACCCCCCCCCCCCCCCCCCCGCTCTACGCCACGTAGTCCCCCCAAACTCGGCACAAGCAGCAGCAGCAGCAGCGCTACGGTCGTGGTGTACTTAGGTGCGGTACAACACAGTCCTCTCCTCAGAGCTCTTGTCGGGCCTGTTCGACCAGCAAGCTTCGACTCAGCAAAGCAGCGGCGGCGGCGGCGGCGGCAGGAGCGAACGCCAATATCAGCAAGAACAGCGTCGGCGCGGTGTGGAGCGCGCGGGGTCCAAACCACCCTCCCGCGCCGGCCCGGACCGTGTCGGAACCTCCCTGCTCTCTCTCCCTCCCTGCTCTCTCTCTCTCTCTCTCTCTCTCTCTCTCTCTCTCTCTCTCTCTCTCTCTCTCTCTCTCTCTTTCTCTTTCTCTTTCTCTTTCTCTCACCCTCCCCCCCCCCTTCCCCCTCAACCTCTAGCGAGCAGCAGCTACTCGAAAAGGCCATCAGACTGGATGTTTGTACGCGTCCCGGAGGAGCGTCGGCCGCGAATGGTCTCTCTCGGCCTGGGCTCGTCTGGCGTCTCAGTCTCGTCGGGCGTCGCGTTGTCTCCAGCGTCATTTCGATTCCGAGGACGCCACGGCAGCCGAGGGCTCGCATTGAAACCCGATTATACGCGGGATGCCCCCCGCACTTGGAAATACCCAAGTGGGTGAATGTCGCACAATTTGCACTGTTGGAAAATACCAAGGGTCTACCACTTCCATAATCCTCGTACACTCCTCTAGATGATTATTTATAATCACATAATCATGTAAAATTTCCAAATATTGAGAAATTTTGACAAATATTGAGAAATTTTGACAAATATTGAGAAATTTTGACAAATATGGAGAAATATTATCAAGTTTGACCAAAAGTTGTGTGGTTACTGGCCAATAATCAGTAATGATGTTAAAGATAATCTCAAATAATCATTGATAATCACTATAATCGTGACTGATTATAATCCTCGTACGCGAGTTTTGAAAGTGGTGGACCCTTGGAAAATACCTCGGTAAATATCCTACGGTATACGTGCCATTAATTTGTCACATGCACTCTAAATCTTTTACAAAGGTTTTTTTCCTAAAATACGAAGAATTCTGTGCAACAGTAGTATACAGGAAATTTCTTTGTCGTACAAAAATAAATCTTCGTATGACAAAGGATTTTTTTTTTTTATTCAAACGAAAATTTGGCTATGTATTACAGCTGCACATAATTTCTTTGGAATGCAAATTGTTTTAAAGAATAAAATTGTTTGAAAAAGATATAAATGAATAAAAAAAAATTGTGCACTTGCAAACCTGCTAGACCTGCCCCATCGACCCGCCGTCGCGTCCGCGTCCGCACTGCATAGCCACGCGAGGGAACAAGAACGGAGGCAGTTATAATTATAGTTACGATAATCGTAAAGGAATCGCAAACGAGCCGCGCCCGCTATCGCAAACACAGAAAAGTAACGGCACACCCCCGCTGGGCGTGTTTCTCCCGGTAAAACAAGTCATTATCTCTGACTTTGCGGGTACAATAAAACAAACGCTGCTTGAGACAAAAACCCCCGTGCGGTCGCTATTCGAGTACGTTATTCTTCTTCTTATTATTATTCCTTAAATATACGAGTGATAGCGGACCGTGACGTCAACTGGTGCTTTTTTTCTGTCTTATTATTTGCTGCCGGCTGCTGCGGAGAGGTAAGTTTTCGAGACAGAGACAATGACGTCAAAAAGGACTATATGCTGTCGATCGATGTTTGCGGTCAGTGCGTTATGGGTTCTCACGGCTCGCACATGTGTGCCCGCCGTGTATCGGTTGCATGCCGCTGCAATGAGCTCGCACGCTAACACACACACACACACACACACACACACACACACACACACACACTCACACACACACACACACACATTCTCACACTCACACACACATCTACAGACGTAGAGAGCTTTTGTTCTGCTGTAGCGGCAGAGAGCCGGAGTGACCGCGTGCAGCAGCCCAGTCGGGCCGGTGTAAGTGCTGCTTTGTGCTGCCAACTGTTGCGCGCGCCGTGTAGTGGCACACCTGCTCGGCATGGCATCGCAGGTGAGCGAAATGGGAGATGGAGGCATAGCACCCGCCTACTGGAAAACTGAAAGTGTGTGAATGCAGCACGTTTGTAGGCGTGCGAAATCACTGAAAAAAAAAAAGAAGAAAAAATCGACAGATTGTACTGGTGTATAGTTATCCAAGTTATTTGTGTCAAATTTTACAAAGGATTCGTAATTTTTTTATTTTATTTTTTCCCCCAGACTTTGTTGAACTGTTATTCGTAAGAAAGTTACGTAGGAAATATTTGTAAAATTACTAATCGCATTGTTTAATTTACAAATGATTTGTCATGCACAAGTTGCGCAAGCCGTTAAGATGCATCAGGTTAAGCTCCCTTTCAAATAAAAAATGGTATCAGATCCCGTTTATTTGACAACTTTTTATGTAATAAATTTCAGCAACTCTACTAGTTATTCGTGACACGACAAGTGTTTTTTTTTCTTTTTCTCATTTATAATTAATTATTCCTAACACAATATTTACTAATGATCGTAACACCATGTTTACCAATGAGTCATTATATTGACAAATGACATAAGAAAGAAGTAGCCAAGATTTAATTAGAAAATTTACGGCTAAAGTTGTTTCAGTGTTTCCATTTGCACACTCGTAAGACATTCTATGTGAATCTTCATAGAAATTTGCGCACACCGCGGTACAAGTGTGCTTGTGGAAAGGCACCTATCTACATTCTTACTCTTGGGCATTTTAGCAGCGCGTATATTGGACGATATCTGCGCGATTTTCACATAGCAGAGCACATTTTTTTCCCGTTAAGTTCCCGATCGCTTTCGATAAGGTTTTGTATAACGGTACGCAGAATCACAAATTTCCATGCTCTACAAATTTTCCACTTAGCATGTTTTGCAGGGCTGACAAGAATGACGTTCGGGGTCCTGCTTTGCTTGAATTTTGATCAGTTTCCCATCGGTATTATCAAAATGCGGCGTTTCATCGAAAAATGCTTCGCCTACAATCTAAAAAGTTACAGGCGCTAGTAGCTGCCTCCAAGTGATTTCCAGAATCAACCGGGAACTTCACGAAAAAAAAAGTGTTTGCTCTGTGATCCTAGCAGGCTTTTCCCTCCCCACTCTCACTTTTTCATCCGCTCGCCTCTGCCGCGCTTCTTCTCTCTCTTCCTCTCTCACTTATCTTTCAATTTTTCATCTCCGCTTTTGCTTGTCTCATCGAAAAGTACTTTCCCGCTGCTTGCAGCCTCGTCCTTCTCCAGGCCTCCCTGCTATGTCCGCATGACTCCTCCGCGCCTCCCAGCCCCTCTATACCGTCGTCAAATAACTTAATTATATCATCGACACACGGTCCAGCTGACTGTCGGGATGAGAAGGACAATCACAATCAGCTCTCTCTCTCTCTCTCTCTCTCTCTCTCTCTCTCTCTCTCTCTCTCTCTCTCTCTCTCTCTCTCTCTCGCCTGGGAGGCAGAACTGGTCCGACGACGACGGTCCGGTAGACAGCAGAAGCACCGCTGCTGGCATGGAACGAGTTCTGCATAGCGAACCCCTGGCCATATGGAGGTGGGGGGAGCGCCGGCCAGACGGTCTAGGGACCCGGCGCGCGGCGCGGCAGGGCCATCAGGCATAATGAATGAAAACACGAGAGGACTATGGGAGAGGAAGGGGGGGGGGGGGGGGTCACGGTGTGTGTTTCCGACGGCGAAATGGAATAGAGAAGATGGATTAGAAATAATATTTTGATGCTCATACGACTGTGGGGTAGTGAGAAACTTCTCGCTCTCTCGAGCACGGCGGAAGGACCTACGTCTTCTGAATCACTCCCGGCGGGGCGGGGCGGGGCGGGGCGGGGCGGGGCCGAACGTAATTAACGCGAGTGGGGCGGCGAGAGGGAAAGTTGGCGTCAAAATTCGTACTCCATGTGTGTAACTCATTCCGCCGCGCTCTCGTTGATAACTTTATAGGGAACAAAAGGAGGTCGATGGAGCGCGCGGGGAAGAGGGGGGGGGGGGGTTTCAGAAGATAGTAGCAATCCCAACAAAGAAAAAGATTTTTTTTAAAAATTATGGACTGAAGGGGCGGTCAGCGAAAGTGACTTGAAACCATAACTCTTCACTCGCCACAAAAGGCACACATCATGCGAGATGAGTCGAAGGAGATAAACCAGTTTTCGGGTTTTTGTAGAAGCATCGACGCGAGCATATTAAAGAGTGCGCGCCTGCGCCACCCGCCGGGGCAGTCCTTGTCAAAAGTAACAAACCCTCAAAAGAAAAAAAAAGGAAAAAATACAACACGACACTCACTCCCAGCCGACGTACTATCAGTGACATTTCTATCCCCCCTGGCCCCAGGAGATCACGCTCGGAGTCGTCCCACCACTCTACCTTCCCCCCACCCCTTCTCCCCCGGCCGCCCCTCTGGCCCAGGCGGGCGGGCGGGCGCGCCTTCCTCCCCCATTGCCGTACATTATTTAATTTGCCATCTGTTGAGATTCCAGGTAGCGCGGTAGGGCGTGGCGCCGCCGCTGCTCGCGGGGCTGACGAGAGGGGGTGGGGGTGAGGGGTAGGGGGCCGGGGGGCAGGGAAAGCCTTAGCGGCCAACTTGAGAGCATAATGCTGTGCTCGCTGCGGGGTGTCTCGAGACGGCGGCTCCGCGCGCGGCTCGCGAGCGTTATATTATGTCGTTAGCGTTGGCTCAGTCTCTCCCGCACATTCCCTTAAGTTTTCAGCAGACACCGCGCGGCAAAAGTGGCACGGCGGCAACGGCGGCGGCAATAACGTATCCGAGGGAGAAACAATACTCTGAATTTCAGTGTACAAATTTTGTGAATTTTCGTGAATGTTTGTGAATTTTTTGTGATTTTTTTCCTGTTTTTTTTTGTGAATTGTAGCCAAAATTCTCCCCGGAATATTCCCTAACTTTTCGCAAATTTTCCTGTATTCTGCTGAATTTTTCTGAACTACGAGATGTACAAAAATTTCTGAGTTGTTTTCCCCCTAGGGGGTGTCGCAACGGCTCCTCCGCGAACGCTCTCAGTCACACCCCTGCTTTAGCTTTCTCCCGAGGAGAACTATATAAACTCATGCGGTTTTCATCTCTCGTGATTATCATCGTTATTCGCGAGCGCGGATTTAGTTTTCTCTGCTGCGAATTGAGTTCGCTTAAACGGCACCAATATAACGCTGTCGCGTCGTCTTTCGCGATTTCTGCTGCCAGTTTTCCCCCTCTTCTCGCGCTAACAGGCCTTCTGTCGCTTGCAGCTGTTGCTGCTGCTGCTGCTGCTGCTGCTGCTGCTGCTGCCTCGCGTATCATGACACTGTTGCTTTTATTTTACATATTATTTTTTTTCTCTCGCTTCCACCGCAGCCCAGGGCGACGTGGCATCGCGTTCTCCATCATCTTCGCCTTGGCGCGCGCATCTCATCAGTATGTCTCTCTCTTTTTTTTTGTATGTAAACCCCCACGTAAGCGCGGTGGGTTGCCTATATTCCTCCTCCAGGGCACGTCACCGCCGCGGCAGTAGAGCGCGCGGCGTCCTTCTATATAGCAGCGGCAGATCATTGGGCAAACTATGCTAATGATGATGATATACACGTCCTTCAAAATTGCCTGCTGGCTGCTGCTCACTGTGTGAGTGCCGGGGCTGGCCGCGCGGCCGGCGAATGGCAGTGATGCCACCACACGAGGAGGGCTGATTATGATATCAATATCGGACGAGCGGGCGGGCTCGTCTGCCAGTGGCAGGCCTGTGATGGTGGGGCGGGGCGGGGCGGGGCGGCCTCCCCATGGCTCGCCTCGACGTTCATAAACGATAAGGAAGAAAAGAAGAGCAGCCTTTTGACCACGCTCCTGCCCTGAACTTATAAAAAAAAGGGAAGAGAGAGAGAGAGAGAGAGAGAGAGAGAGAGAGAAGAAAATATCAGCTAACAAGTCCCTCGTAAGCAATGCAACAAACTAGGTTATTCCCACATTACATTTTCTGCTTTTCAGACCTTCCCATCGATCATGTTCCGCACGCGTCCTTCCCTTTTTTTCCCTTTGTAATTCTACGTTTTTATTATGATTTTTCCAGCACTCGTTATCAGAGCTGCGTCCCAGCGTTTTGGACTTGTATAACCCGTGCCACCTGATAGCAAGTGAAAAAACTTTACGTGTCAGAACAGGCGGGGAAGGCAAAGAAGGGTTGAAGAGGGTGGGAGAGAGAGAAGAGAAGAGGGCGAGAAAGAAGAGAGGGAGAGAGAAAGATTGAAAATTGAAAGTGTTTTCATTGGGGCCCATGCAAAACGGAGAGAGAGGGAGAGGGAGAGGGAGAGGGAGAGAGAGAGAGAGAGAGAGAGAGAGAGAGAGAGAGAGAGAGAGAGAGAGAGAGAGAGAGAGAGAGAGAGAGAGAGAGAGAGAGCGCAGAGGGGTGAGGAGAGGTTTGTTGTGTTATGACTTCTTGATATTATGGGTCCGATGCGCGGCTGGCCGAGGCGTCGTGCGTGTTGCATTAGGCACCCCGCTGCAGCTGCGGACGACGGCGGCGGAGCGGCGACGGCGGTCCTCCGGCGGTGCGGTGTCCCCCCTCTCCCCCCCCCTTAAACTGTCCCGAACTGTTCCGAACTGTCGCCAGCCTGTCGCGGAGAGCCCCAGCCCGGCCTGGCCCAAACCCCCGGGTCCGGGGTGGGGTGGGGTGGCGTCGGGCGGCGCGGGTGCGGACGCCTCCCCTGTCCTGTCGGACACAGCTTGGGCGCGCCGCCGCGCCCCGCCCCGCCCCGCCCGGCCCCGCCCCGCCCCGCCACGCCCAGCGACGCGCAGCAGAGACCCTTGCGCTACACGGTCGCTGGTGCGTGGTGCGTCCCGGCGGCCGCTCTCCCGGGGGCTGCTCTCGGAGGCCCACAAGGGGCTTAACAGCTTGGACCCTGCCGAGCCGCGTCGTGGCCCTCCTGCAGGTGCTGCTGCCGCTGGTGAAGTTGTCGACAAGCTGGCCCCGCCGCGCCACCCCATGTGAAAGGTCGCCGCCTGCGTCAAACCTGGAACACTGTGGTGCGTTATGCAAAAACACTTTGCAGTTTTTCAAATTTACTGTAAAACCTGGTGTGACCCTGCTAAACAGATGCAAGTGCGCAACTTTTCCTTAAACAGGACGAACGAGTGTTCAAATTGATGGTTGTAAACTTGCAAGTGTTCAACTACCGTGTTGAACGACGCTTACCAGTGCAGTGCACAGCCAGTGAGTTGAACAATTGCACAGCTGTTGAGTTGAGATGTGAATGTAATAAACAGCACTAACAAGTCGGTTTGCACACTTCACTGTGAAACCAAGTCGGCAACTGCTAAACACGGTAGTGTAGAACTCTCTCTTTATCATAGGCACGTGTTGAACTTAACAGCTGTGCAATCGCAACTGTTCAACTCATTTACATTGCTAAGTATTCAACTCGGTTTTTGCTATTCTCCTAGTAGCACTTCCTAATTTTTAATTGCGCCGGACAACGCTATCCTTGTTGAACCTTTGCAAGTGCACAACTACCGTGCTGAACGCTAACAAGTGCACAGCCATTGAGTTGAACAGTTGCGATTTGCAACAGCCGCTCTTGCCTGTGATTAACAGAGAGTTCCACACTTCCAGGTGTCTCTAGCAGTTGCCCACTTGGTTTGACAGTGTTGGCTTAGCAGTGAAATGTTTTCTCTCGGTGGAGGAGTAGACGCGCCACACAGTCGGCGTCGACGCGGCAACCCTTCTCGGGGTCAAAGAGGACGGGCGGGCCGGCTCAGGCGGCCCTGCTGGGCCAAAGTTATTTGTAACCAGATAACTTGCTGAAATAAACCTCGGCAGGCAGCGGGCAGCGCCAGTGTCGCACCCTGTTGCCTCTACTCCCAGCCGTCCCATTTTCAAACTTTTCGCCATAAAGCTCGTGGACCCTTTTCCCATTGCTTCTTTTCTCCCCTCGCCCCCCAATCCCCCCCTCTCTTTCTCCTCGTCTCCCGCCTGATCTTCCCTCTATTTCCACAATAGGCTTACTTCGCGCTGCCGAAACAAAACAAAACAAATTATGCACTCAGTAGACGACGCTTTGCCCCGGCCGCTCGTCTTTTGTTGAATGCGTGAATTTTCTCTTGTTGCGTCGCCGGTCACTTGTATACCCTTTCTCTCGGAATTTACGGAGGGGAAAAAAAACCTGGATCTCGTCGTGATAAGCGTTAGAAAAAGTTTTCACGGCATAAAATCGACGCGCAGAGTTGTGCTAAGCGACTTGCCTCTTATGTTCTACCTTATCAGCAGCTATCGGCTTCCCAAAAAAAATAGCAGGTGGTGGCGGGGGTTAATCAATATGTTGACTTAAAATATCCATCAGTACGCTGAGAAAAAAAAACGGATTTTAGGATTGGCTCTATGAATGCAAGTGCACTTTTTCGTTGTATACCCTTCACAAAAATATAACACCTATTATCCTGGCAACTATGGGCGACAAATCAGTCACCTGGCGGCCCCACGGCCCTAAGTTCAAATTAATAACAGCCCCGGGACTTCTGAGGGCGCACGGAGTGGCGGGGAAACACGTTAGCTCTGGTCGAGGTATAACGTCACATCTTGATTCTGCTTCTTCACGGTGTTCAAGAGGTGCTTCGCGTGTCACGCCCTTGCCTGCGGAAGGTAGTTCAATATTTCAGAAAGCAACGAATTGTCGTACTCGGACAGAGTTCTAATCGGCCGCTCAATATGCGTTCAAGGGACAAACCACTTGCTCAAGCAATGTTTTATTGAACATATCGGATGCATAGCTCTGGAGTAGGATCCCGTTGATTTTGCCTTTTACAGTTCCCAAAAATTAAAAAAATTAAACGATTTTTGTTCTTGGATTTATTTTTTATTTTTTTTTGAGGTGGGGCACGACAGAAAGAAAACTTGTGAGGGCAATTCCACATCAGCGCCGCCAGCCAAGCGCGTGCAGCGTGTAGTAAAAAGTTGATCACTTCGCCGACTAAGCCCGATGGACTCGATTTATCTGATTGAGGCCGAAAAACAAGACGGAACTCAACCGTCGACGTCGCCATATTTCTCCGTGACAAAACCTTCATATCGACGAGGGGAATTCGGGCGAGAGAAAGAAAACGCCGAGAGGGTACAGACATAGGCGGCGCGGGGAGGAACAAAAACTTTAGCGAGGCATTGCAAGTCTCTCTCTCTCTCTCTCTCTCTCTCTCTCTCGCTCCTCGCTCCACCCTCCCTACTGCGCTGTCTCGCTCCTATCCAGCCCGTCCGCCCGATGCTATGATTAACCGAGTCTGTTGGGTCATCTTCATTCCACGCCGAGCTCAGCTCCTGTCATTTCGAGGCAGAAAACTTGCTCCTTTTTTTGCTGGGCGCCGCTCTACCTCGCCTCATTATGGGCGCCCACTGGGTGGCAGGGGAGAGGGGGGTTGGGGGGGGGGTGGGGGGGGAGCGGCGAGGAATTAATCTGTCAATGGTTGGGCCGCCCCGGCCAGACTATTGGCCGTCCCGTCCCATCCCGTCCCGTCGCGTCTGTAGCACTCAGTTTTCACCCAAACTTTTCCCACCTAATTCCATTTCCCGTGTGCACTTGTCGGCTCCCATCATGCCAGGCGCGCTCGCGTGCTGCCGCCCTCTCCCTTCCACCCCCTTCACACCTCCTCCTCTTCACCTCTCTCTCCTCCTCCCCCTTACCGCGTCATCGCCGTTCCTTGCCGTCACCCGTCCTCACGATTGCCTCCGCGCCCTCCCTCTGGTTCCCTTGTAGACTCGCGCTCTAAACTCACCGTTGCGCGGGCCGGGCTGACTCTTTCCACTCGATGACCTCCGTACACCGCAAGGAGACATGGCCGTAAACCGTGAAGAGGGACAATCCAATAATTCAATGCCGGCATTCCTCATTCACCCCCTCATCCCTTCACCCTGCCTGCCGCACCCCGCGCATGTCTTCATCCCCCCCCCTTCTTATACTTTTGATTTGTGATTTCTTTCGTCCGTTCAGACGTCACGGCTTGTCTATCGGGGCGGAACAGCACGTGTCGGGAACTTCAATATAGTCCGCTGTTACTCCCCCTCCCCCTCCTGCCAGCTTCCTGTCTCCGCTTTCTCTTTTCTGTCCCGTCATTGCTCAAACAGGCTCACTATAACAGGAGTGCCTGAGAGGAGGTGCGTCAAATATTCGGCATTCGGATCCTTTCCCTTCGCTTTCTCTCTTCTTTCTTTGGATGAATTATTTCCTCATGAAAGAGGTCTGAGAAGACGTGAGAAGCCAAGGTCAATTAAACTGTTTGTCGGCATTGGACGCTAACTCACCTTCTGTGAATCGGAAGCTAGCGTAACAGATTTTCGAGTATTTTGTACTTTTACTGGAGCTTCAGCGATGTGACAACTCTCATAGCGACAAATTACTCCGCCGGACTAGTTCTCCGCAGTGTTTCCTTCTGTTCTGTTGCTGTGACAAATGAGCCCCATTGCCATCAGTCATTGGTTATCGGTGTTGTGATCAGCTGTTGCTTACGGTTGGCCTGAAGTAGAAGAAAATTTCGTGATGTTACTCTAAAAGAATGGCGTTCTCTCATCTTGTGTTCGTTGTATTCGGGTTCTTAGGCGGTGTAAAAAAATAGCAGTATATATTTGTGGTATCTGGTAAATTAAGGAAAGCTTTAGCTTTTAGGTAATTAATAATTTATTCTCACACCTTTGGTGACACATGTTGAATGGCTTGCAATTTACATTTCAGGTTAATAAAACGAGTCGTTTCGTTAGGTATGAATCATATTCATTTATTAAATAAATAAAACTGTTCGAAAACTCGTATATCAGTCACAAAATATAGAACAAGTTGACAGACAAGGAATGGCATCAGTCCTCAGCGAACATAATAACCCGGAATAAGGAAAAGTAATAAAAAATGTGAGAAAACCTCTACAAACAAAACACTAATGAGAGAAATTTGCTAACTTAATAATAATTACATATTTTTCTACGCTGTCCTTGTAAAGTGACAGCAAAGTAAGATAATACTAGATGACAAGATGTACACTCACATTTTATTAAATTGGAACAAAGACGTCTTGATATTTACATATTGCTTTGTTTAAAAAATTCATTTGCTATTAATTACTTATAAATGCCTTTGGTTCAATGAATATGGCATCTGTTTAGCTTTCGAAGCTTTTGAACAGTAGTTAGCCCGAAGCACGTTTGAAGCACAAGTTGTGCTGGCAGCATTATTTAAAATTCGCATTGTGTTGCTTTCAAGACATTGTCACGACAGCAAAACACCAATCAGTATTGGTGCATCTAACTTTAGACCTCTTCAAATTGCTATGTTTTTTGACTGTAAAGTCATAAAAAAGTTCTAATTTTCAAGAAAAAAGTTTAATTAAGCTATTATAGTTTTCCCAAATAGGCGGCGTTATTATTTACTAGCAAATATAATCACAATTTCTACCTTTGGTATTTATTATTCGTTAAAACAAGAACAAAAAGACAGTACTGTGTTCTAATAATCTATGGCAAAGCAAGTTTTATGTTCGAAGATATAAGAAGCAAAACAAAAGCAATTTTTTTGTTGGGCGTGCGGATAAAGGTTTCGTGCGAAGCTGAACACATATGTTATGCTTTTGTGTTAAGAGCGTAATATTCATCTTACTTCCTCCGTCCATATATACTTTACTCATACAAAGGACTTCATTGTGGTTTGGCCCTCTCCATGTTATATTACTCAATGGCATTCTATTAAATTACTACAATAACGTCATCTTTTCTTATAAAAGCATTTTCAGTCAATCATTGCTACACTACAGTGGATTAGGCAACGTTATAGCCACAATGGTTCTCTTCCTGAACGGAAAGTACACGTTTGTAACCAGCACATCATGGTGTTTTACAACGTTCAATTTTTTTAAGCTTAGTTGTTTTTTCTTACAAAAATCCTTATGTAATTTTGTTAATTTGAACTATGTTTTATTACTATTTGTATTGCTAAGTATACTGGGCACGTGAGAGCATTTATTCCTCCGGTAAACCAAAGGAGCTCCGACACTGTAACCCTTATTACTACAAATTTATTGCTTTCGAATACCCGGCATATCATACGGTCGGAGCACAGACAGTACGAGGATTGGTGAACCAAATCTCGTTTAATTATTGCTCAATAAATACCTTTTAATTATTGCTGAAATAAACAGTGTTATTGCTTAGAATTTTATTGCTTTGAAAAACACATTTGTCAACGCCTTTCTACCCCCATTCTCTTCCAAATCGCGTTACCGATAACAGGAAATGGTTACTTATTACACATTTTATGTACAGACAAGACATGAATTGACATTCGTAGCAGAGACCATGTCAACATAAGCTCACGATTTCTCAGAGAGAGAACGTTCGCAGTGTTGTACATGCGTAATTGAACGCGTAAATTAATTGACTCATTATGATCTAACACTCGATTCGAAGAGGAAATTCCGAATCCAACTTCCCATGCTTATGAGCAGTATCAAATGATTCCTTTGTTTTTGTGCAAACATATTTTCAGTAGAGAACAAATTTCGGTTAAGAGCTTGTAAATAAAGCTATGAACTGTTGCATAAAAGCATCGAACCAGCGTTAAAAGTAAAGCCCCGTACATACATGCGACCGACCTGAGAAGCCAGAAAAACTTGTGAAAAAATAGGTCACAAAATGTGATCACGAAACATGTTTTGCAACGAGACCCGTTTTAAATACAAACGAAATCTGATTTGCTAACAATTTTACGTCCCATTCGCTCAAATTAAAATAATTTTAAAGAAGAATTTTAACAATTTGAA
Organism: Frankliniella fusca; assembly: GCA_029379305.1. Taxonomy (NCBI): domain Eukaryota; kingdom Metazoa; phylum Arthropoda; class Insecta; order Thysanoptera; family Thripidae; genus Frankliniella; species Frankliniella fusca. The sequence continues at coordinate 190,407 of JAHWGI010000076.1, read as the reverse complement.
CAAAATTTTCCATAAAATGTGTTTTGTCACATTATTCGGAAAAGTAACAACATAACAGGGCCAACATCATCTAACAATTATTGTACTGACACGATTCAAACAAAACACAGGAACATTCTCTGTTACAAAGTAAAAACTTCGACTAGATAATAAATGACTTGATTTAACTAAGTTGACCAGAAAACTCACACACTCATTTTCATTCAAACTTGTAAAGATATTTTTATAATACACCGTTACCTATTAGTTAAGCACGTTGCCGCTGGATAGAGTAATCATGACTAGATTATACACTCGCTGGTTTACCTCAGCTAGTTCCGATTAAAGGGGAAACAAGATGAGACGAGCTACCTTCTACGTGCAAACCTGCAAGTCACGTTTCCCTCGTGAGGCTAGTTTACTTCTAAAATAGTTTACCCAATCTCTCGAGAATTTAAGAAGCGATAGGAAAGTATAGAAATAGAAATATGAGGTGGGTGAGACTCTAGAATCGTGAATGAAGAAAGTACAAGAGCCTCGAAAGATTCAGTTAAGGAAGAAAACAATAACTAAAGTAGAGTAAAATAAGTAAAATAGAGATAGAAAGTGAGAGATCTAGGACAGGTAGTTCAGGCCGAAGATTAGAAGATTGAAGCTGCTATTACAGGCAGTACAAAGATGAAAAGACTTCCGCCACTTTACTTTCCATCCATTACTTGCAGATGAAAGAAGGTCTGCTACGCAACGGGTTCTCTGAAGGAACAGCGAAAGGGGAAAGCAAAGTATGGATATAATACAACAGACCCAAATGAGAAGTTAACCGTGTCCCAAGAAAGTAGCATAGAAAAGACTGAGAGAAAGAGGTTACATTTTAGAAATCGCAAAACTACTGCCGCAATTGTTTCTGCCAAATCTGATTTTCTTTGAGACTGTGTAAATAATACCTCTGATTAGCGGTCAGGTCGGCTTGCTATTAATCCAGCGTATCTCCACGCAGTAACTCGACACACTGCTTTGATTTAAGACTCATTGTCCGCATGCCAATTCAGAGAAAATATTGATTTCGGGAGGGGGGGAAAAGGGAAAAGGAATAAAAAAGATGTCGGTGGGTGGTGCGTTTAGTTCAATGCGTGTTGGACACTCCGTGCTAGAGTGCAAATAAAAAGAAACGGTACACTTTTGGGAACACTTAGTTGGGCTATGAGATCTGATAAGAAAACGGTTGGACTGCAACATCCCAGGACAGCACTGTGGAGGAATTAAAACGAAATCTTAAGGGGCCATTATGCTATCAGATCCTCGGCAACCTTGCGTGTTTGCGGACAGCGATTGTACCAGAGCGACGTGAACTGCAGGCATGCGCATAGCGGAGAATTTTGTTCCCTTTCACCAAAAGATAGGGCACTTTCAAACGAAGTACTAAGTTAAATACATGGTTAAGTATCAATAATTTGTGATTATTATCAAACACTTCTGAAAGATACAAAAGGCAATAGCTGAGCAAATATCAGTGTTTGTTTTCCCAGTTATTCAGAACTGGCATTGGTGAAAAGAATAGAAAAATTAAGAAAAAGATAAATAAAAGATTTAAAATTTAGTTCTTACGATTCACTCAACTCTTTCATTCAACAGTCAATCACTCAATGCAACCATTCTGACTCATTCGTAGTTAATTTAAAGGCATTATTGCACCAGTCCCCTAGGCTCAAACTATACTACTTAATATTATGACTAATTGTTTCCTGTATAATTGGGCCAGTAAGCACCTATTTACACTAATAGACATGTCACAGCACGCTTCATTCTTGTATGTATAAAATAAAATTCAATGAATCCATATACAATAATAATGCATTTTTGGTATTTCACATATATACATTTACAGCCTCAACAGTACGACACTCTTAAAATATAAAAGGCAGCGGGTATCTAAATTTTGGAATGTTTTTGAAGTTACGGAGATCAATAACTTTGAAGAAAAGAAACAACTTAAAACATATTAAGTCTTTTGGTCTATCACTAATATTATCACCTAACCAAAGACCACTGCCTTGTTGGCAATTTTTCAAAAAGCCAACCCTAATATTAAGAAAGCTGGTACTCATACCTTGCATAAATTTACGTGAGCTATATGCGTAGCATATAAACCTTAATTATAAAGTGTACATGACTAAAATAACACGTTCAACCCTCTCCACAAAATTTAACGATGCGGTGGAACCTGAGCAGTGTCAATATTTATTTACTACATGGTAAAAGTGAAGACATCAGCAGCCGGACAGGGAGTCCAAGCTAACCTGATGCTTTTCGGTCCCGACTAGTTAGTGACTAGCGACTATGCACGCTGACTAGCAAGTGTTTGTATCTCACTAAACTGTCTAAGTTATCATACAAGCCGACTACTGGTCGGTGTTACTTAACCGTAATAACTTTTTGGTTTATAAATGTCCAGTCGTAATAATAAATAAAAAACAAACGCTTTATAAACTTGACTAAAATAACCTTTACAAATCTCTAACCATCCTGCATAAACGCAGTAGGCTTATCAAAGCGTGCACTTTGTTAGCTTTGTCAAGTCTAATAAAATAAAATGACGTACATCAGAATCATCAAGTATCTCAAACCATGACTAAGAAACCACCGAAATACCTTCAAGCTAGAGTCCTTTAAATGCACACTTTCAATCAGTTTTGAATAGAGACAATATTTTTCAGGCCTTATGAAGCCATTTGTCTGTGCGAGACATATAAAATTTGTAAAAAATAATGGCCGGGCCGCATTAACAGAGTGAAAAAAGCCCGGCCACGCTCTGTGAAAGAGAGAGAGAGTGTGTGGGACGGAGCGAGCATCGCTTGAGTAATCACCGCTGCGCCAGCTTTGTTTACTTGACGTACAAAATAGTTTTCCGTTTTAATCTTTGGCAAATTATATGTGAGGGCGTCACAGCGGTGAGAGGTAAAGTGGTGGCTCACGCTGAGCACGCCGTGGCGAAGGGCATGCTGACCATGGTGGCGTTGGGTGCGGCGAAGGCCGAGCTGGTGTTCTCCTCCACGGACCCCGTCATGGACGACTCCTCCGACGAGCTGACGCCGTCCCTCACGCAGGACGACTCGAGGTGCTTGTTGAGGTAGCTCTTGAGCGCGAAGCTCTTGTGACACCGGTGGCACGAGTACGACTTGTCCTGCGAGTGGGTCTGCATGTGGGCGCGCAGGTTGGAGCGGTCGGCGAACGCCTTGCCGCAGTGCGCGCAGCCGTAGGGCTTCTCGCCGGTGTGCGAGCGCAGGTGTCCCTGCAGCAGCCAGGGCCGCGAGAAGAGCTTGCCGCACACGCCGCACGCGTGCGTCAGCTGGTGCGTGAGCACGTGCATGGCCAGGGCGGGCATGCTCACGTACGCCTTGCCGCACACGTTGCACTGGCGCGCCGAGCCCGAGTCCAGGCTGCGGTGCGTCTGCTTGTGCCGCGACAGGTTGCTCGACGTGGCGTACCGCTTGCCGCACTCGCCGCACGCGTACCGCCCCTTCTTGTCGGGTGCGTTGCCGCCGTTCCCTTCGTCCTCCGAGGACGACGACTTGCGCTTGGATCGGCCGTCGCTCACGAAGAAGGCCTCGTACGTGTAGGAGACGGTCTTGGTGGAGCCCTTGCCGGGCAGCGGCGCGTTGGGGCTGGCCTTCGGCTGGAGGTGTTGTTGCTGTTGCTGCTGCTGCTGCTGCTGCGGGTGATGGTCGTCGTGGTGGTGCTGCTGCTGCTGGTGGTGCACGGCCGCCGGCGGGTACGGCAGCGTGGACGCGCTCAGGTCCAGGATGGCGTGCGCGGCGGTCAGGTCGTCGGGCGCGGCCGTGCTCAGGCTGAGCGGTGGCGGCCGCGTGTCGAGCTGCGGGTAGTCGCGCAGCGGGTCGAGCGGGATGGGGCGGACGGGCGGGGTGGGCGTGATGGGCGTGATGGTGAGGGTGATGGGGCGCGCGCGCTGCGGCTCGGGCCGCGCCACCTCCACGTACTGCCGCTGCTGCTGCTGCTGCTGCTGCTGCTGGGGGTCATCCTGCTCCCGCACGTCGAGCGGCGGCGGCGAGGGCGACGGCTCGAGCGAGTACGGCCGGTAGATGTCCTTCTTCTTGGGCGGCAGCGAGAGCTGCGCGCCCGTGCTGGTGAAGCAGCGCCGCGGCGTGGACGAGGAGGGCGACGGCGGCTGCAGCGTCGCGTAGGTGGGCGCGGGCGAGCCGGGCGACAGCGGCGGCAGCGTGGGGTGGTGGCCCAGGTAGGCGGTGAAGGGCAGCGCCGTCAGCTCCTGGACGTAGCCTGCGGACACACAGAGAGGGAACGGGCCGCGTTAGTATACAACTTGCTAAAGCTCAAGGCCCAAGGGCTCTTCTAATTTTTGTCAAAGTTCGCGAAGAAAACATGACTACAATTTAATGAATGGGAGAAAAATAGTTTAAAAAAATACACGACCAAAACAGAAATACGACAATTTGAAAATTTGAAATTACTCGTTACTTTTTGGCGCGGTTTTGCCGTCTGGTTCCGCGCCAGCGAGCCCGCCTCCCCGCACGCTGCGGACAGGTGTGCCCGGCCCGGCTGGCTGCCTGGGCGCGAACACAACCCGGTGCGGCACGAGGCATGGCTCGGGGGGGAGGCAGCACCTCCGCTCTATCAAAAATGCATTTACCCCCGCTGCGGGTCGGGGTTGGGGTGGGGTGGGGTGGAAGCCGTCCCGGCCGGGCGCAGGCGGGCGCGCCCCCGCAGAGCAGACCACCTGCCGGCAGCAGAATCTCGCACCGCCAACCGCGCGCCGTCCCAGACGACAACACCACCAACGAAAACAACAACAACAACAACACGGCGCTACGTGAGTCTCTGAAGCCAACGCCCCCTCCCCTCCGCGCGTCACGCCGTCTGCGGTCGAAAACATGAAAACAACGAAATATAAATGACCGCGCGGCAACGCGTCATATTCTTCGGATTCAGGTTCGCTTTTCTTCTTCGCCTGTCTCGAGATTCAGGTTGGCGCGCGCCGGTTCCGCTCGCCGGTTTGGGGGTGCGTGGGGCGTGGCGGGAGCCGTGGTGCATTATTGAGCGAGGCTGCGGTGACAGAGCTGACCCCAAGGAGGCCCTGCCGGTGGTGGTGGCGCTCAGTTTCGCTGCTGGGGCTCAGGCTCGCCCCGCCCGGCCCCGCCCGGCCCCGCCCACGACGGCAGCGCGCGGCGGCCAAATCGCGGGGCTTGCCGGGCGAGATTGCCTCCATCGGACCCCGTAATATTCCACTTATGCGGCCCCGGCTCGGTCCCCTATACCCCTATACGCACGCCCGGTCGTGGGAGGCGGAAGCACATGGCACCTCGCTCCTGCCCACTCACTCGCTTACACTCTCGCTCGCTCACTCTCGCTCGCTCACTCTCTCTCGCTCACTCTCGCTCGCTCACTCACTTACTCTCGCTCACTCTCGCTCGCTCACTCTCGCTCACTCACTCTCGCTCACTCGCTCACTCTCGCTCACTCACTCTCGCTCACTCACTTACTCTCGCTCACTCTCGCTCACTCACTCACTCTCACTCTCTCTCACTCATTCAATCCCACCTCGTAACAGCCCTGCAGCTATCTGACTTTACACAGACCGTCACGGCAGACCTGTCGCGACTGCACATGACCCGGTCACAGCCGTCGCGTCGCCGTGAAGGCGCATCGAGCGAGTCGCCTCGACCCTCGACCCACCCGACCCGACCCACCCGACCCGACCCGACCCGACCCGGCGCTCCGAGGCGTGAGGTGGGCGGGCGTCGCTCGCGCCTGAATTATGGAGACTGGAGCCACCGTACCTATCGACACTCTCCCACCGCAGCCCCTCCTCATACAACAGACACACACCGACACCCACATGACATCTCCGTTTTCTCGAGTGTCAAACGTACCTATAAACGTATCTATTTGACCAGCAAAAATACGTATCAGGAGAGGCGTTGCTTAGTTTGTATTTGAATTTTTTTTTCCTGCTCCGTGTTGAAAGAGGCCCGCGCTGCCGCGCTGCTGGCACTCGCTGACCGTGTGTCCACTCCTCCCCCGCCGCTGCTGCTGCTGCTGCTGCTGCGGAGGCCGTGAATAAAAGATGCCAGCATCGGGACCCGCCCGCCCGCGGGAGGGGGGGGAGGGGGAGAGGGAGGGGGAGGGGGAGAGGGGGGGGGAGGGGGAGGGGTAGGATGGTTGGCACGGGGCGAGGTGGGGGGGGGGGGGAGAGCGGTCCGAGCCACCCACCCCCCGGGTTTTAACTTCGTAAATGGCTCGTTTCGCCATGAAAAATTCACCGGCTACACCTTGGCGGCAGGAGGGCAGGGGGGCCGAGCGCTGCTGCTGGGCCCGCAGGGCCGCACCGGGCCGGCAGCAAGCGGCAGCAAGCGGCACCGACCCGCCGGCGGAGACGCGCGCCGCGCCCGCCGTCGAGGCCAATAACAGGAATGAAAGCCGTCCCGCCCCGCCCCGCCCCGCCCCGCGCGAGCCAGGCGTGGCCGAAATACCGTATAACGCTAGAAGTGCCGCGCAGCGCGGCCGTCACGTAGAAGGAGAGAGAAAACAACTCTCAATTTTGGTGTGCAGATTTGCTGATTTTCTTGTTAATATTTGTGAGTGTATGTGAATCTTTCTGGATTGCCTGAATTTTTCCTAATTATTCTGTGAAATTTTTGTAGATTTTCTTGAAGTTTTTGCGGAAGTTTTCTGAATCTCTCTGAATGCTTTTAATTTTTAATTTTTCTGAATTTCTCAGAATTTTTCGGAACCTTTCTGCAGGTCTTTGATTTTTATCTCTGAATTCCGAGGTGAACAAAAATTTCAGAGTTGTTGTCCCATTGGACGTAAAGTCATGCTCAAAAAGCATTTTTTTTTCCTCACGCTCACGTTTCCTCATTGGTCCGCATAATTTTTTTGTCCCTGTTTCGACTCGTATTTTCCAATCTGTTTTCGCCCGTATTTGCGGCCGTGTACCGGTCCCGGAGGGCCTAACTGCCCCCTCCCGGGCGGTGGTCACGCACAGCGAGAGGTTTATGGCGCGCAGCGGGCCGACCCACCACCGTCCGATGACGACTACATCGCCGGCGCTAATCCGTGAACAACAGCCCGCCAATTTGTAAGGGAAAAAGAAGAAAAATGAATTAACTGCACGCGTACTTTGATAGTTTTTATGCCGAGAATGAGATTTTGCCCTTTTTATCTCTCTTTTTTTTTCTCTTCAGTTATTTGGCGCTGGAGTAGTGGAGGGTTGATGGGGGAGGAGTATTTGCTCTGAGGGTCCGCTGCTGCTGAATCGTGTATAGAGACGAGTGCATTAAAAGTGCATGCGGGCCTGGACACACAGGATGCGCTCAAACAGGGGTGCGCCGCTCAATGTCCTATGTCCCCTTGTTCTCTTTTCACTACACCCCTTCCTCCAACTTTTTTTTTTTTCGCCCTGTGCCGCCCTGCAGCGTGGGCCCGTTCGCGCACCGCGTGGAGAAGGAAAAGTTTGAACGGCGTCGACGACCGGCGACAACCCCCTAGAGTAGCACCGGGAGCAGCCTCCGCGGGAGAGAGAGAGGGAGAGAGAGAGAGAGAGAGAGAGAGAGAGAGAGAGAGAGAGAGAGAGAGAGAGAGAGAGAGAGAGAGAAGAGAAAGAGAGAGTTCGCGGGCCCGGGTCTTGCACAGCCTACGATACATACACTCCCTTCCTACACACCACCCCTTTGCTCCCGCCCTCTGATTGCAATCTCGCAATCAGCAACACCAGAGCTAATTGCCAACAGCCCTGACCCGGACGCAAAACTTCTTCCCTCTCCTCGGCCTCCCTCTCGCCTCGCGGCGCGGTAAAAGTTGTTGGTTTTGCAGCGGTTGTTTGTAACGGCGCCAGCACCAGGCCATCGCCAGCACAATCAGGAAGGTATACATCCTGCCGGCTTATTCCGCGGAGAGCACTTTTCTCTCGCCCTGCCTTTCTCGCACTCGTGGGCTCCTCGGTATAGGAGTGAGAGAAAGAGAGACAGAGCGTGGAAAGTGTTCTTCGGAATGTGTCGCCTGACGTTGTTCTCCGGCTCGGCTGGCCTCTGCCATGGTGAATTGGATTGTTGGAGAGTTTTATCGCCGCCGCCGCCGTTATCCAGCTCGTAGAGGGAAAGGTTTTGACAATATCTTGGTTTTACATCAAAAGTAGAAATTTTCATCTAATTTTTTTTTTTTTTTGAAAACTATAAAAAGTACACTGTAATAGTGTACCTATTCCGCTGGGCTGCTGCGATACGATGGGGGTAGGCCGAGGTAGGCGCACTAGGCGACCCTGGCCTGCACGCTTGATACGTTTGATCCTAATTAACAGAGACGCCGCCACCCCCACCCCACCCCGCCTCACCCCGCCTCACCCCGCCTCACCCCGCCTCACCCCGCCTCACCCCACCTCACCCCGCCTCACCTCGACCCCGCTGCAGCGTCATCACCCATCAGTGCGCAGTGCGCGCAAATAGAATGGGACACGAGCTGTGGAGAAAGGGAGTAATGTCGAGGGATGAATCAACTCTTTTTATCATTTTCTATTTTGATTGTATGCTACTACTACCCCCCCCTCCCCCCCACCCGCAAGTGCGTGACTATCCCTCAAGATATTATTTTTCTGTACAGAGGGAAAATGTGAAATGATTTACCGGGTGCGTAAATAAAACACTTTGGAGAATAGTTGCAGTTTTACGGAAAAAATTTCCACGGAGAGAACTTGTAAAATTCCAATTACAAGTCGTAAAATTGCAAGCAGTACGTATAGACTTAAAATTTAATCCGAGGGGGCGACCACTTGGATATTCCATGTACACATTGAAAAATATTCTAAAAATATTCCAAACATTCCAAAAATGTTCCAGATATTCCAATATTATATTATATATATTATAACATTTTAAACACTTTCCGATCGCCTTCTTTGATGAAAGAAACATTACAGGGGGTACAAATATCCGGGTCGATGTTGTACCCCCCTCCCTGTGCCGGGGGTACAAATACCCGGGTCGATGTTTGTACTAAAAGTTCCCGTACATATATAGCAGTATATTCATCTACGCAAATCTCATCTAAAAAACTAGTTGACCCTTGGAAATATATGGAGATCTCCTCTCCACCAAGTAGAGCAAATTAAACAGAATGCAATAGCTCATCAACAGCCCTCCATGACAGTGGCTCAAGAAGATTCCATATTCTACACTGTGATCAAACCGTTAAAATATGGACTCGCACCAATAAAATGGGTCACAAACAATACTTTAAAAATTTATTCGATTTTTCTATTTTTCTGTGCAATTGAAAGTGGCGTGAAAACATGGAAAATTTTTGCGGCAGTAAACCTCCCGAAGGAGGTTGCGGTTCCCGCCAGGCACAGGGCTTTTACCCCCTGTGGCAGCCAACTGCTTCGGTGTTCCATGGGAACCGGCGCTTTGCTGACTGCGATCCTATCGCGCAATTCGACAGATTTGATCCCCGTACCACCATTGGCCTACCCCTAGAGGTACGAGCGGTGTCAAGAGCGTTAGACTTCCTGATCCCAGTTTCAGAGGCCTTACCTCAGAGGGGTACGCGGGATTCGAACCCACAACCCCGAGTGCCGACACGTAGCCAGAACAGGAAGCGACCCAACGCCCAGAGCCACCGAGCCAACGGCGGTGAGACGTGTTTAACTTCTATTTGACCTGCCATCCAGCTGCGGCCAAAGGGAATGTCAAGCGCGAAAAACACTTTCCCGAGTGGGAGTCGAACTTCGGACCCACTCGGTTCGGTGTTGCGCGCTCTACCAACTGAGCCACGACGCCACGATGACTGTACAGTGCGACGGGTTCGAGTTGTATTCGCCCTGTCCTCCTGGCTGGAGGCTGCAGGATACGCGGCAAATACGGCTCGAACCCGTCGCACCGGACAGTCATCGTGGCGTCGTGGCTCAGTTGGTAGAGCGCGCAACACCGAACCGAGTGGTCCGAAGTTCGACTCCCACTCGGGAAAAAGTTTTTCGCGCTTGACGTTCCCTTTGGCCGCAGCTGGATGGCAGGTCAAATAGAAGTTAAACACGTCTCACCGCCGTTGGCTCGGTGGCTCTGGGCGTTGGGTCGCTTCCTGTTCTGGCTACGTGTCGGCACTCGGGGTTGTGGGTTCGAATCCCGCGTACCCCTCTGAGGTAAGGCCTCTGAAACTGGGATCAGGAAGTCTAACGCTCTTGACACCGCTCGTACCTCTAGGGGTAGGCCAATGGTGGTACGGGGATCAAATCTGTCGAATTGCGCGATAGGATCGCAGTCAGCAAAGCGCCGGTTCCCATGGAACACCGAAGCAGTTGGCTGCCACAGGGGGTAAAAGCCCTGTGCCTGGCGGGAACCGCAACCTCCTTCGGGAGGTTTACTGCCGCAAAAATTTTCCATGTTTTCACGCCACTTTCAATTGCACAGAAAAATAAAATAATCGATTAAATCTTCCCACAAATATTCCAACATATTCGTGATATTCCCAAAATATTCCACATATTCCAAAAATATTCCAGATATTCCAACTGGAATATATTCCATGTACACAAAAATTTCAAGTGGTCGACCCCTCGATTTAATCTCGGGCAAGAATAGGTTGTCGTCAATTTAAAACATTTTTCGTAAATCGTAATTTACAAAAGTTTTCTTAAATCTACAATGATATTTTTGCTCAGTAAAGCAGAGAACTTTGAAAGAGTACAGTACGTCGCCAATCGGTGTTGCATGCAAGTTGGCCCTAAGCTCTCCCCCCTTCCTCCCCCCTGCCGTACTTTTTTGCATGTTTTCGGCAAAGCGATCATCCCCGGGGTCTTGCACTGCTCCCCGTTCTCTCTCTCTCTCTCTCTCTCTCTCTCTCTCTCTCTCTCTCTCTCTCTCTCTCTCTCTCTCTCTCTCTCTCTCTCGCTCTCTCTCTCTCTCCCCTCACGCAGCCCTAAGGTGCGGGGCGTTACGCCCGCCCGCCTGGCAGCCTCTCCTCTCGACCACTTCTAACTTTTGACGCCATATATCTCCCCGGGCGTCCCTCTCACTCTCCTCCCCTGGCGCGCCGGACTCCCGCGCGCTCTCTCCATCTCTCTCTCACTCTCTCCCTCTCCTAGCCCTCCGCGGGCGCTCGCCCGCTCTCACACCTACCCTCTCTCCCACGCCGCTCTTCCTCGCCTCTCTCTCTCTCTCTCCCCCTCTCTCTCCCTCTCTTCGCTCCATTATGGGAGATCATAATGAAATGCGGCTTCCCTAACGACATTGGACTTACACAACTTCTTTCGCGGGGCTCCCGAGCGCTCCTTCACCTTCGCTCCTTCTCTCTCTCTCTCTCCCTCCCGCTCTCCCCTTCGCGCTCTCTCTCCTTTTCCCTCGAGCTGCCGCGCGGAGAACGAGTCTGTACGTGACCGTACAAATTCTCATCCTGAAATGCCCCTCGTCGTGTTTACAGCGGCACCACGTGGCGCACAGGGGCACGCGCGTAATGCCGTTTCGGGCCGTTACCGCGGCCTGAAGAGTGGAAGAAGACACGAGAGAGGGAGGGAGAGAGAGGGAGAGAGAGAGATAGAGAGAGAGAGAGAGAGAGAGAGAGAGAGAGAGAGAGAGAGAGAGAGAGAGAGGCGCGGCAGGTGATGGTCGACACGCCCCGCGCTATACGGCGCACAGTGCCGCGCGCGCCCTTCTATAAAAGAAGATATGGAGGATTAGAGCGTGATTATCGCCAGCCTACGCTGCGCCATACGCTCTCGGCTCGGCTCGGCTCCGTCCCACTCGGCTTGGCTCGGCTCTGCCATACGCTAGGGCTCGGCTCGTCTGGCCGCCATGTTACGTGTGCTTCGTTAGGGGCAGAGCTGTTCTCCTTAATTTGTCCGCGCGTCGCCTGTTTGTCTTTGCCCTCTCTCTCTCTCTCTCCCAACCTCCCCGCGCCCCTCCCCGCGCACTTCCTTTCCCCAAATATTTGCACCTCTAGTTTCACGGGCGCGAGGCGCCGGCCAACATCACGGCGAGGCGGAGCAGGTGGAGGAGGAAGAGGAGGAGGAGGAGGAGGAAGAAGAAGAAGAGGTGAAAGAGACCCGGGGGCACCGCACCTGACACGCGGCTGGCCTGCCGATAGTGCAGCACACCCCCACCTCCAGGACGACGGTCATGACTATCGCCGTAAACCGCCGTCATCCTAATAATGTCAGAAATATCTTCCTAGAGTTTCTAGTATTTTTTTTTTATTTTCTCTGAACAGAATATGTTGTAAATTTTCGACTACTTATTCCTGCTTGTCAATGATTTCTTTTTTGTCGAAACCTGCTTCTTGTGCCCCGCATGGAGATAAGTATATTGAAATTACACTTTTATGTGTACTCTAGGAAAAACATTATTCCTAAAACTACCGCAGTTTGGGACTACAACACTTTGCTGGCACTTTCAGCATAGTTTTTGTGTACTGTTTTTTTTTATTTTTTTTTGTTTTTGTTTGCATACGTTTTGGACTCTTTGGCCAGTCACATTATCATATAGTTATTAGTTATTTCCATGCGGGTAATTTTCCAATATTAATTTTGATCTTACGGCCTGCTTCATGGAAACTTTGCCTGTAAATCTTGCAACCTATTTTTTTTAACAGTGCTCGCGAGCGAGCCGGGCGTGGTACCGCGACGCCGCTCCCGTTAGCGTCACGACTAACGTCGCTCAGGGCGGCGGAAAAGTCGCGGACGTTACCATAAAACTCGCGCAAATCATATTCGTGAGAGAACTCGCGCTCCGCCTCGCCGCGCGGCGCGGGTACCTAACCCGTGTAGGTATTCACACCCCATGGCTATGCAAGCGCGATTGCAACTGCCCCTGTGAGAAATAATTATTAACATAATCTCGAAAACTTCACCCGCGCGCCCGTGGCCACCCGCGGCCAGCGCCACCACCACCACCACCACCCTCTAAAAGGGGGAAAAAAAAATTAAGGGGTAAAATAAAACCGATAAGAAGCGAGCGTTCATGCCGCCGTGGTGGAACCTATGCGGGGACGGTTAAAGTAATGTGAATCTGAATCCAGCGACTGCAGGCTCGCGATACTGCCGCTACCCGGCGAGCGCGCGCGGGGCGTTTCATAAATATGAGCAGCCGTCGTCCGGCCGAATAGCGGGCGGCGAAGCCGAATCAGGGAAACGACTCGCGGCCGCGCCGTGTTCCGGGTTAGGACCGTGCCTCTCGTTTGGCGATCAGATTAGAGAGGCCCAGCAGCAGTGCAGTCGCGCATAGATCCTACACAACTTCAGTTTTAAGAGGATTCATGGGCTGTTTCATTATTTTTTTACGAGCCGGCTTGTAATTTTAATGTTGCTCCTTTTTTTTTCATGACTAGAACGAAAGAAAGTAGAATACGAGAAATGATTCTACGTTCTAAAATCGTCAGTCTACTTTGAATTAAACAAAAGGTTGATTCACTGCGAATAAAGCAGGAAATTTTTTGTTGAAACGTCTGTGAGTGGGAATACACATAAAAGCAAGACTTTGCACCAACGGTTGACTCCGCGACAAACAGGGCTAAGAAATCAGTGTTGTTTCACTCAAGTATCGGCCAGTACTTTTGCTGTTTCAATAACCACAAACCCAAGCTAACCGAACGGTTGCTACAAATTTTGCTTTTTTTCTCACTTTCCTGCGTGAAGGTAGCTCGGTCCCTCGGTCTGCGCGTGACGTTAGAGGCTGCACCTTTCCTTCTCTCTGCCAGCCCCGCCCCGCCCGACCCCGCCCGGCTCGCGCTTGGTCCCGCTTCGGCCTCGACCAGTCTCCCCCCAACGGTACAGTAATTGAATACGCATCGCCTTTGAAGTCCCACCGTAACGGTGAGAGCGAGAGAGATAGCGAGGGCGTTAGGGGCGGCGGGGTTTAGCGTGATGAGTGAGAGAGAGGGGAGAGTGAGGGGGGGTAGGGGTTGTGGTATGATTCTAGAGCCCCTATCAGGCCAGAGAGCTTGCGCGCTCGCGCGTGCGAGAGAGACAGACAGAGAGAGAGAGAGAAAGAGAGGGCGTGGGCGTGGGTGAAGCGGGGTGGGGGTGTGATATCTGATGGGGATTATGGTTGTTATTTACCGGTATCGTAAATTCGGACTATAAGCCCCACTCAAGAAGGCATCAACTCGTGTAGTAGTCGAGTCACATATTTCGAGCGGGCACAGTACGAAACAATACTTTTGCCGAGCGACTGTGAGTCAAACACTCGTGCAAGGAGCAGCAGAAAAGGAGGCGAATGGCATAAGGGGGAGTGAGCGAGACTGCGAGGAGAGAGTGACGGAGTTTAACGGGAGAAATCTGATGCAAACAACCTTGTTAGCAACATTTTACGGTGGTTGTGCTGTCCTGTAGCCGGGAGGGAGCCCGGCCCGACGGGGGCTTATCAAAGAAAAGCAAACATTAGGACGATTGTAGCGCGGATAGCTCGGCCACGCTCCGCCTCGCCCGAGGCGTTGCCCGGCGTGTGTCAGCGATACGGGACAATAAATTTTCTGTGTCAGAGGGCAGCAGGTCGAGTCAGCCAGCGCCGTGTGAGAGTTACGGAGAGAGAGAGAGAGAGAGAGAGAGAGAGAGAGAGAGAGAGAGAGAGAGAGAGAGAGAGAGAGAGAGAGAGAGAGAGTCGCGGAGAGAGTGAGGGCGCCGGCAAAAGATGTCGTTCAGGCATTTCCTGGAATTAGTTTTTTTTTCCGTGGAAAGTCTTCCTTAAAATTTTGTGAGTTTTTCCCCCTATTTTGATGCAGCTCCTGTTTTTTCTCTCTTTGAACAGGTTTATTAGCTCAGATCCGCCCTTTAGATCGGATTAGCCTTGCAGCTGTCTGCCAGCAAACGCGGCCGGCGGGAGGCTGCAGCGGCAGAGGAAGAAGACTGCAGTAGCGGTAAAGCAGTAAGCGACGGCTCGCCCGATTTTATGATGAACCTCGGTCGGGTCGGGTCAGGTCCGGCGAGGATGGAGAGAGAGAGAGAGAGAGAGAGAGAGAGAGAGAGAGAGAGAGAGAGAGAGAGAGAGAGAGAGAGAGCGGGGACGACGACGGGGCTATAGCTGGCCGGAGTGGCACTTGGGGGGCGACGAGCACTGCAAACATGCAGCGCCGCGTCCTCAAACACAAAGCCAATAAAGGAGCGCGCGGGTATAGGGAGGACCAGGCAGAAAGGCAGAGAGAGAGAGAGAGAGAGAGAGAGAGAGAGAGAGAGAGAGAGAGAAGGGGGAGGGGTGACGTGGGGAGAGGGTCGGTACACACACAGGCCAGCAGTATTCAGCAGGGGTGCGAGTGAAAGGAAATACACAAGAAAGTGCAGCAGCAGCCTGCACAGCCCGCAGCTCAGCAGCCATAAGTAGCCTCGCGGCAGGGCTGCACTGCAGGCACGCAGCGGCAAAGGCACGCCACGCCACGCCACGCCAGCGCGCCCCTTCAACCCCTAACGTTGTTGTGTAAAACAATCCCCAACCCCCGAATCCCTTAATTTATGACTCCGTGCATATCTCCGGCTGTAAGCAGTGCGGGTCTCCGATAAGCCCCCAGGCCCCCTCCCCCCCCCCCCTCTGGAGGGCGAGGGGGTGGGGGGATGGGGGGCGCTACTGGTGGCACCGCGCCGTACCGGCTGGTACTACTACTGCGGCGCGTGGGAGGGGAAGGAGGGGACTGTTGTTTTCTCTCGTTGGCCAATTTGACAAGGAGCTGGCATACTGGGAGGGCGCTGTTACGCCAGCCCAAAAACAATTTGCTGTGTGATGCGTATCACGTCAATTATTGGTGTCACCAGAGTTTTGGTAATGTGACCTCAAATTATTTGTACATCTCGTAATTCAGAAAAATATCAGACATATTCAGAAAAATTAAGAGAAAATGCGAAAAAAAATAAATAAAAGAACAGAATTTGTTTTAGAGAAACTCGGATAAATTCGCAAAATTGCAAGAAAATACATAAACGAAAATGTAGGTTTAAATCAAGCGAAAATTCACAAAAATTTCATTTCAAAAATCACGAAACTTGTACACCAAAATTGTTTCCCCGTGGCCTCAAATTATATGACACTATTTGATGCGACGCAACGTCCCAAGGGTAGACGGCACTAGACAGAGGAGGTCGCATCAGCAGCGCGCGATCTAAAACGAAGGTCAAATCCTAAATGTGACCTCCTTAGAGGGCGCATAAGCGCGCGCGGGGGAACGGAGAGGAGGTATCGAGGGCGGCCCCGAGGTTTTGGCGGATGAGCTGAATAAAGCAGGAACAGATGAGAGGGAGGAGGGGAGAAGAGAGAGAGAGAGGGAGGATGAAAGGGGAGGGGGGGGGGCGCTTTCAATATCTGAGAGGCCTGCTGCCAGGCGGCGGCGCAGCAGCAGCAGCAGCAGCGGCAGCGGGGCGCGCAAAGGTGAAAAAGTTTTCACGGTATGGAAATGCGCAGATGAAAACAGCAGTTTGGAAGGAGGCGGTGGCAGCGATCCGATCCAGGCGGAAGCCGAAGCGTGCTGCATAGGTACACCAAACCTCTATATCTCATTTTCAAAAGAAGAAAAAAAGAAAGGTATGTATTCTTTGTTTTTTTTTCTTTCCTTTTTCTGGTTATGATGAGCTTTCTTTTTTCGCAGTACAGTACCGACGCGTTTTGTCGAGGTGTCTGAAGGAGAGGGTGTGGGGGGTGCAGAGCTGCGAGGGCGCCGCGGCGGTGGTAAGTCCCTCCGGATTGGAACGTGCCGCCCCGCGCGCGTCTAGTCCCGCGAATGTTAGAGGAAGCGGTAAGAGAAAGGAGAGAGAGAGAGAGAGAGGCACACAGAGAGAGAGAGAGAGAGAGAGAGAGAGAGAGAGAGAGAGGTGGGGGCTGTTGGGAGATAAAGTAGGGATAAGAGGGGGCTCTGCTGCTGGAGAGAAGGGGAGCTGGCGAAGGGGAGGGTTCTTTGAAAGACAAGGGCCGTGAGAGAGAGAGGAGGTGGTGCGGGGTCGGTGGACGACGGGGGAAGGGGAAGCCGGGCTGGTGTGAATCATCCCGCAGTCTCCTGTTGCTGCAGCTCAGCCACACGGGGCGTACGTCGTTGTAAAAAGTTTAGCGCGCGCGCGCAAGCGCACATGGCTGAGGCAGTGCAGGCGCGGGCGGGTCGCGGGCGGGGCGCGGGGCGGGCCGAACCTGGCGCCTGCCTCTTGCGAAGTAGGCAACCCGGCCGCACGGCTGCTCGGCGGGACGGTATATACGCGCGGGCGGGCGGGCGGGCGGGCGGGCGGGCGGGCGGGCGGGCAGGCGCTTCAGAATAGAATAGGGAGGGACGGAGAGAGAGAGAGAGAGAGAGAGAGAGAGAGAGAGAGAGAGAGAGAGAGAGAGAGAGAGAGCGCCTCTTATCGCGCTTTAATGCGTTGAAGAGGCACGGTCACAATTTGACACCCGTCTCGTTGCGGTCTCAGCAGAATAAAAGCTTTATGCGGAATGGCTAGACGACCCGGCGGGGCGGGCAGGGCGACAGCTACATCCCGACTGACTGACTACCTGTCTGTCTGTCTGTCTGTCTGTCTGTCTGTCTGTCTGTCTGTCTGTCTGTCTGTCTGTCTGTCTGTCTGTCTGCTCGCCGGGCTGTCTGCTGCTCCTTCAACCGCCTGTCCGTCCGTCCGTCCGTCCGCCTGCCGCCGCATAGCGCCGCGCGCGGTGAAACTTGTAGTATCGTGAAACTTTTGATATCCCCTTCGAGGATGATAATTAGTGTTGGACAGGGCGAGGCGGGGTGGGGTGGGGCGGGGCGGGGCCGTGTCTGACAGGAAAGCGGACGCCGCAGGCCTGCACTGAAAAGCGGCTGAGAACGGCGCATAAAGCCCGATAGCCTTGTGCATCCGCTGCTGACTGCGCCAAACTAGAGGCCAAGTAGTGCATCGCGCGCGCCGACCTCGCCGCACCGCACTGCGCAGCTCTCGTCCCTCCGTCCTTGTTGCACCTACAGCGGTGCCCTATGCTGGCCGTGGTAGTGCTCCATGAGTGCGACGAGGACAGAGGTATGAAAGCGATCTTCGGAATCGCTCGGCATAGCGGCAGCAGGCCTGCCTGCCTGCCTGCCTGTCGGCGTAAGGAAGGAGAGGCCCGTCGTCAACGCCAGCGGCTAACTCACCTGCAACAGAAAGATAGGACAAGCCATTAGCGCGGCGCAAGCGGAGGCAAGAGGAGAGCGACAGTCTTTCCTGCAGCAGACTGCAGCAGTCACTGGAAAAATTTCCTGCGTCGTTTTCCACGAAAAAGTACGCGGACGGACTAGTTCGGACCACTTCTCAGTATACTGCAGTTTTGTCTGTACCTTTGCACGGAGATTTTCCGCACGGACACTTGAAATTGTAATTGTAAACTTTGGTCAATGCTTGTAAAGTGTATCGGCATGTGGGCGAAGACGGCTGATGCCGCAGGCACGCCAAGGTATCAGAGGAATAAGAAGAAAAAAGGCCAGGAAAGTTCCAGGAAAAACCAAGACGAAAATCGACCAATAGCCAGGAAAATTCAATGAGAAGGCAATAAAAATTTAAGAGAGAGTCAACGAAAAATTAAAAATTCTAGAGAGAGGGAGGAAAAAACTAAGAGAATATTATAGCCATAGCTCAAGAAAATTAAATAGGAAGGCAACAAAATATACAAAAAAATAAGTCACCTCAATATTAAAGAAATTCCAAGAAGAACGCAACAAACATTAAGCGAAGATTTTGAAATTTTCCGGAAGAAGACGGAAATAACTTGAAGAAAGATCCAAGAAAAATCCACCCCTCTGGAACTTAGGGTTGTTTTCTCTGCCAGGTTTCACCGAAAAAAACCGTTGGTGCCTCTGTGGTGGTGAGGTCGGGTGGGGGTGGGTGCCACGGTGGGCGTTGGGGCGGGAGGTGGCCCGGAGCCCCGAGGTCTGGCTGAATAGGAACGCCCAGCGCTCGCCGCGTACGCGGAGCGTGACAAGTAACGCTCGCGGGGACATGGACACGGCGAGGCGTGGGTGAGGGTGTGAATTTAGGGTAGGGGTTTCTCTCTCCTCTCTCTCTCTCTCTCTCTCTCTCTCTCTCTCTCTCTCTCTCTCTCTCTCTCTCCCTCTCTCTCTCTCCCTCCTCTCTCGCTCTTCCATTACCCATCGGCCGGGCGCCTTCGCCACTAGAAAGTACTTTTCTCCCAAGTTGTGCGTCGTCTGCTACCGCCACGGGTTGTCACCGCGCCCCTCGCGAGCGCGCACTCGCAGTCTCGCAGTGCTATACCAAGTTTTTCGCTCGCTTCATCCCAATAAAAATAAAAATAAAAATAAAATAAAAGATAGATCGTTCTATACACGCGCATATACTCGATGTCTTGAAAATAAAATCGGCATTGATGCGGTCCTGGAAGAAAGTGGACTTGGGAAGAAAACTATGGTAGAAAATTAATTGATGGCGAAACGCTGGTGTACGCACGCATCAAGCAGTGGTACCAGCGTGTCGCCATCAGAACGGAAACGAGCATTGAAACCAACTGCAGCAGGGCCCGTTGACACGCAGCACACTAAGTGGCTCTGCTCTGCTCTGCTCTCTCTCTCTCTCTCTCTCTCTCTCTCTCTCTCTCTCTCTCTCTCTCTCTCTCTCTCTCTTTTTCTCCCTCCCTCTTTCTCTTTCTTTGTATTTCTCTCTTTGCGCTCTCGCAGACTAATAAAGATCCGCTGCACAGGGTGGCTAGGCCCTTGAAAAATATAAATGCACGAAGCGTAAGCACACATCATTAGCAGGGCAGACCACACTGCAGCCTCATTATTTTATCTGTTTCTATTTTTATTATTACTCGGAAAATTTGAAGAGGGAAAACAATGGAAAATGGTTGCCAGGCATATTGCCTTTTCTCTAAAACATTTTCCCCTCGGGCGCGTCTAGAAAACAGAACCACCACCACGCCGCCGCCGCCCCAATCGCGTACAGTAGAGTGGGCCCGAGATGAATGTTTGTGCTCATTGCGCTGTGTGGTGTGTTCCTCATCTCGGATCCGGACCATCTGTAGCTTTTTGATTTTTTTGATTGGTAATGAGGAGGCCCAAAAAGATGGACCAGTTTTGAGTGATTGAGCCCACCGCGCAATGATCCCCGAAAATATAAAAGACAGATAAAGTACAGGAGATCATAAGGAAAACGGCAGGAATTGTTGAGGCAGGCGCCAACGTGTGGGCTTTGGTTAAGGGCGGGTAATTTTTTTTCCCGCCCTCTCTATCTCACACCAGAGCGATCCACCCTTCTTCTTCTTCTTCTTCTTCTTCTACATCCCCCCCCCCCCCACCTCTTCCCCCTCATCTTGCTGCCCCGCTCATTCTCCTTCGCTCTCTCGCCACAAAGAAATAAAAATTGCTGACGATGAAGACAGTGGCGCGGGGGCGCCCCGCCACGCCACGCCACGCCCCGCGGGTAACTCAGAGTAAATACCCCGAGGGGATGAGAGAAAGAAAGAGAAACGAAATAATTCATAGCGTTGATAATTACTCTGAGGTGCGGGAGGGGAGGAGTGCGGGGGGTATAGGCCGGCTGACGCAGCACTCGCGGAGGAGGAGAAGGAAGGGGGGGGGGGGGAGGGTAAGTGAAAGGCAGAGAAAGGAAGTTGTGGACGAGAGCGGGGGAGGAGGCGCAGTGACAGCCCCGGGGACCGTATTACTGGTGAGGAGAGAGAGAGAGAGAGAGAGAGAGAGAGAGAGAGAGAGAGAGAGAGAGAGAGAGAGAGAGAGGGAGGGAGGGAGGGGTGGGGGCAATCCTTGAGATCAGTCACGTGAAAATTGTGGTGGAGGGGGCGGCGGCGGTGCCGGCGGCGGGGGTGCGGAGCGGGCGATTTACCCCCACCTCCCCCCACCCGCCTCTCCAAACCTCTCGCCTACCTCTCCACATCTCACCTTTATCATGTGCGTCTGGCGGGGCTCTAGAGGGCCTTGGGCAGCGCGGCGGGGCCCGGGCCGCGGCCGCCCTGCGGCGAGGCAGCAGGAGGACTTCCCCTCGCGTGTCGAATGGGAGGCCTACCTCCCAGGGGGAAGGTCATCGGGCGAGAAAGAGAGAGAGAGAGAGATAGGCCGTAAGGCAGGGAGCGAGGCTTAGAGGAAGCGTCAAATGGGGCTGCGTATGCTAAGTGGGGTGCGGGCAGGGTGGTGGTGCATGAAGTATAGGTGCTAGGCAGGCAGCGAGAGAGAGAGAGAAAGAGAGAGAGAGGCGTCTTCTTAAAGGATCTAGTGCCGACGGGCCGTAATTAAATGTGGCGAAACCATTCATTCGGTAATAATGCAGCGTACAATCCATGGCACACGTCCACGCAAATTACTGCACACGCCTCCACTCACAGCGTGATTCACGACCTCTCTGCCTGCTCTCTCTCTCTCTCTCTCTCTCTCTCTCTCTCTCTCTCTCTCTCTCTCTCTCTCTCTCTCTCTCTCCTCTCTCTCTCTCTCTCTCTCCTCTCTCTCTCTCTCTCTCTCTCTCTCTCTCTCTCCCTATCCTTTCCTTCTTTTCCTCGCCACTCTGTTCTCTTCTTTCTTTCTTTTGGTTTTTCGTCCGCAAGGAACGATTGCAATCTTGGTGGAAAATCCATCATGGGAAATTAAGCAGCGTTGCTGGTGGTCTGTGCGTTGCATGAGGGTACTTACTCAGGGATGAGCATCCCCCCCCCCTCTCCCCCCGTCCTTTCGTGACGTCCCGCGCCGCGTGGCGCCGTCACCTTTATACAGCGCGTGAAGGGCTCAAAAGAACTGACCCTCATAAGCACCGCATCGTTAACTTGCGTCTTAATTTATGCCTTTTTTTTTATCCCTTTTGGAGGTCTCCGGAAGGACCGTCCCTCCCCAGCCCCCCCCCCTCCTCCTCCCCCCTCCTCGTCCAGCAGGGCCAACGTTCATTAGCGGCCATTGACGACACGTAACTGCAGCCTACGAGGTAAGTAACTCTGCGAGCAGAGGACGGAGTGGGGCGGGGCGGGGCGGGGCGGGGCGGGGTGGGGCGGGGTGGGGCGTGCCGTGGCTCCTGGCCGAAGGGTGTCTGTCAGTGATTACGCGAGCACCAGGTTTTACTTTCATGACGACCATTATCGTCATTATGCGCCTTGATTCCAATCCACTTTGTCGCGTGGGTGTTTTTTTTTTTCTTTTTTGATGCCTCTCTCTCTCTCTCTCTCTCTCTCTCTCTCTCTCTCTCTCTCTCTCTCTCTCTCTCTCTCTCTCTCCTCTCCCTCTCTTTCTCTCTCTCTCTCTCTCTCTCTCTCTCTCTCTCTCTCTCTCTCTCTCTCTCTCTCTCTCTCTCTCTCTCTCTCTCTCTCTCTCTCTCTCTCTCTCTCTCCTCTCTCTCTCTCTCTCTCTCTCTCTCCTCTCTCTCTCTCTCTCTCTCTCTCTCTCTCTCTCTCTCTCTCTCCTCTCTCTCTCTCTCTCTCTCTCTCTCTCTCTCTCTCTCTCTCTCTCTCTCTCTCGAGACAGTACCACGACAACTCAACCTCATTTTACCATCCACGAAAACTACTAAAATCTTGCTGAATAATTGATTTTGCCTTACAAATCGTGTGAAAGTGTGTGATATAAACTGTGCTGCACCAAACGAGTAGAAAATCTGCAACGAGGACGTCAAGAATTCTCTACTAGAACTTAAAAAGTGTTCCAGCCAAGATCCTAACCTCTCAACGACCGCACCGCACCTCTACTTCCAAGACAAATCAACAATTCACCTACAAAATGTTCAATCAAGAACTAAATCCACGTTCCTCTGGTGAGTCCCACTTCAAGAATAACAACAAAACCCCAATGAACAATTCAAACCTCCAAAGTGAACAGCAAGAGCCCAAGCCTACTTCACCGAACCTCAACGACGCGACAAGCCCATTGCTTCACCATCTACCTTCAAGAAAAATGGCAGTAGTACTAGAAAATACTCAACAATTTTCCCAAGATTACTTACTCCGTGCCATAGCCGACCGAGTTTGCGGTAAGAACATTTCTTACTGCTCAAAACTCAGTGGGGGCCGTTTCTGCTTGTACCTCACCAATGAAATTGCCGTCAACACACTGTGCCAAAACGGTGGGATGGTCATAAACACAACCTTCGTACCTGTTCGTAAGTACGTCTCCGACGCAACAAAACTATTAGTGTCAAACTGCCCTCCCGAAATGCCTGACAATGCCCTAGAACAACTCCTAGAGCCATACGGAAAAATAGTGTCGCCGATAGTTAGGTTATGTGTCACTACGAGTCACCAAGATCTCAAACACATAAGGACATGGAAAAGGACAATCTACTTACAAGTTCCAAAAAATGCTCCACCGTGTCCAGAGGTGATGCATCTCACTTCTGCGGAAGGAGTGAAACACACCCTGTACTTCAAGATCATCCAGAATACACAAACCTGTGAAGCCTCTCCAACTCCAACCTACACGGCATCTCCATCACTCCGCCTCTCCACCCCAAGAACCACAACAAGAAACCCGTCGACAACAAAAACCTTCCAACCTCAAGAATCTTGCCCAGAAGACTCCCACAAGCTTCAAGACCCCACGAAAACCCTAACCTCAAAACCGACAACAACAATTCCCAGCCAGCCGCCGCCACGCGAGCCCGCCGCCGCCGACCCCGCCGCCGCCGCCACCAGCTTAGGCAACCCAATCAACACTTCAAGCACCCTCCCCAACCTCACCTCCAGCCACCCAGCTGCCCCCCTCTTCACCACCCCCGCCTCCGAGACAATGACTTTTGATCCTCAAACAGCTGCTGCTGCCCACTTTTCCCCCCTTCCCCTCCAGCCTCCAACCGCACACTCCCAACCTCAAATCTCTAAGAAAAGAGTTTTTCCCCAACTATCACCCCCATCAGTATCCCAAAAAATTCAAAAACAATCCTCACCCCTACCTGAAATGTTAAACTTAATTCCCTCCTCTTACCATGAAAACCCTAAAGCAAAAGCTACCCAAGATTATTTAGAAATAGAAACAATCTGCTCTTCAATCACATTTAATGAAAGCAAATTATCAGAACAAACATTTCTAGATATCCTTTATGAGTGTATAAACAACAAGACAAAAATAAGAAGAGTAGTTCATAAATTCAAATCCATTTACAAACTTGATTTTGACATAGCAGAGTTATTAAATAAATTAAACCAAGTCTCTCTTTTATGTAACAACAGCAATGTGCTCACAAACATAGTCATTGAAGCCTGTAATTCAACTTTCAGTTAAAATTTATGACCTTACCACTATTGTATCTGTAATATAAAACAAATCCATTCATCCCTCACTTAAATCACAAATGTATTTTCCATTTTTTCTTTGCTGCTTTTTTTAAATTAAACACTTTAGGACACAAACAAGCAGCACTGCATGTTTCGCTGTTTGACAGCTATTTGTAACAACAAAAACTCATTCCCTATTTGGCCTATTTGTAACCAAAATCCCCCCAATAAATCCTTTTAAAAACTAAAAAACTCCCTCTCTTTCTCTTCTCTTCTCGCTTGCTGGGTCGGTCTCGATCTCCTTCTTCCGCAAAGCTATAGCGCGCGCCGGGGAGGAGCAGATTATTTTGCGTCTTGGACGCCTTAGCAATTTGCTATTGTGTGGCGGCGCGCCTCCCGCACTGTATTTGCGTAAGGGAGAGAAAGAGACTCAGCGACAGACAGACAGACAGACAGACAGACAGTCGCTTTTGTTAGGGGCGCCTTAGATTGAACCGCACATCGTATGTCCCCCGCTACGCCCCACCCTCAGCAGCCCGCTGGGTTTGCTTTTGTCGTCTGCTTCTGCCAGCAGCGTCGTCTGCTGTCGCAGCCGCGAGCGCAAATCTCGCGTTTCTCAAGTGTTTCGCGAGCGTACTTCGAGAGCGTTTAGTTGCAACCCGCTAACGAAATTCAACAGGAGCGCCCCCTGTTGCTATTTTGATTCTTGTTTTTCTCTCTTTTTCTTACCTCAATTTTTATGACTTTTAGACTGTCATTTCATCAATTTCCTGACTCTGCTTTTTTTCCCTGTGGTCTCTCTGTCTTCGTTTTTCCCCCTTTCTCTCACTCCCTCGCTAAGGCGGCTATCCGCTATCTTTACTACTGCTTGTATCGACTGGCGTCCTGGGGAAGTCCCCCACACGACAGCCTTCTGCTGCTCTCTTTTCGATAGGGCTCGCCCCGCCCCGCCCCGCCCCGCCCCGCCCCGCCCCGTCACCATGTTGACTTAGGATGATCGTTCGCCCTAAATGATGGAGCTGGCGAACGCGGCGCTGCGGGGGCCTCCTGCGCGACGGGACGTATAGTACCCGGTACCGCCGCGTGCCCGCGCTCTGGAATAGCAAATGTGTGAGAGTCGCATACGTGCAGGTGTGTGAAGTGTCATACGCGCTCGCTCACTTGAACATAATGGTAACGACCAGGCCCCAAAAGAGTGGCACCTCCCTTCTGTCCATTCCGCCACAACCGCATAGCAGCACCACCAACTCCATCTCCACCACAACCTCCACCTCCACATCCACCTCTGCCTCCGCCTCCACTTCTACCTCCACCTCCACAACCACCACCACGACCACCACCACCACCACCACCACCGAGAGGCCTCCAGGCTGGCCCGCTCTGTCGTCGGGGGATTCGGAATGTAAATCATAATTGCGCTCTTGAAATGAAAATTTTGCGTCGACGCCGTGCTATGCGAGTGTGTCGGCAGGAGAAGGGGAGCGTGCGAATGGGGTAGAGCGAGAGAAAGAGAGAGACGCACACACACACACACACACACACACACACACAGAAAGTGAGATGTGGATAATAATAATAATCATAAAACCGGGAAAGAAAAAAAAGAAAGATGACGAAAACAGCGAGCTGGAACGCTAGGGAGCGGCGGGGGAGGAAAAAAGGCGAATCCTACATGGCGAAGGGTTGACTGAGCCGGGCAGGGCGCGGCGGGGCGGGGCGGGGCGGGGCGGGGTGGGGCGGCGGGCCCACAGCGTCTCTTATTGTGACACTGGGCGATGGCTCCTCAGAGACCTTCCCTCCCCCGCCCGGCGCCCGGCCCCCGCCGAAGTGGCACCGCAGGGTTGGGGCGAGGGGCCTGCGCCCCGCCCCGCCCCGCCCCGCCCCGCCCCGCCACGGCCGGAGGGTGGTGGAATCAGCGGGGCTGGTTGGCTCGATTGGAATGAACGCGCAGCCCCGCGCCACCAGGACGTCCCCGCGGGGGCTGCGCGCCAACCACACGGACAGAAATATCGTCCTTCCCGGAACGGAAACCCGCAAGTGCGTGTGAAATGTCATGCAGTTAAATTTGTTGTTTGAATTTCTTTCTGCTTGTGCACGAAACTTGTAACGAGCGCATAAAAGTCGTATGAGAATTTTCCTGGAGGAATTTCAGCACACTTATGCGTGATGTGCGAATTTTACAATGTTACAATAAAAATGTTTGCGGTTATTACTCGTCACTCGCTTTCGTCCTCCTCGCGCAATGACCGCACTCGTCGACGGCGACCTGACGGGGGTAGGCTACGAGTCGTGCGCTAGGGGGGTGGGGTTAGGGGGGTGGGGGCCGCCTCCGCGGCGCACCGCACTCGCCCGCGAATTGCAATTAGTAAACCCCTTTCTCCCTACTCTCTCCTCTCTTTCCCTTCTCGCTTACTCTATCTCGCTCACTCCATCTCGCTCGCGCGCTCTCTCGCCCGGCACTGTTGCGCGGCGGAGCAGCCATTTACCACCAGGGTGTCAGCTCGCACCTCCAGCAGGGGGAGGAGGGTGGAGGTGGGGGGGGGAGGCAGCACCGCCCCTCTAATCCAACCCCTTTACCAACACCCACCCCCGCACACCTCCTCTCCACCGCCATCCACTGTACCCGGCCCGGGCGAGGCAGCGAGCAGCGCCGTGGGGAGCAGAGCAGCGGCCCGAGGAGCGAGATGGAAAGAGAGCGCGACAGGAGGAGGGAGAGAGAGAGAGAGAGAGAGAGAGAGAGAGAGAGAGAGAGCGGAGAGGGTAGGATATGGTGTGCAGATTAGCGAGCGGGCGTGCCGGGGGTCCATGTGTACGTACAGACCAGCAGGCAGGGCGACACCGAGCAAGAGAGACGCGGACCACGCGGACTGCTTGCTGCGAGCGCGCGCTCACACACACACACACACCTGTTTTATGGAGTCGTCCTGGTGCTCGGCGAAACGTAGCCGGAATATAAAACGGGTGGGGTGGCACCGGGGCCAATATCGGGCAGATTGGTAAACACCTCCTCCTCCCCCTCTCCTCTCCCCTCCTCCCCTCCTCCTCCTTCCTCTCCTTCTTCTCCTTCTCCTCCACCTGCCCGGGGCGGCCGTGCTCCTTTCGTTCCCCCTTCTTTTTTTTTTTTGGTCCTTCCCCCGAAAAGGCCAAAGAGCGCAAACAGCCATTCAGTGGAAATGACCCTGGCCGCCGGGGCTGGCGGGGCTGGCAGGGCCACCGGGACCGGGTGTTACCTCCGGGGCTCCGGGGCGGCTCCGGGGCTCCCGGACTCCGGGCGTGGCGGGCCGGGCCGGGCCGGGCCAGAGGGGTGCGGGACTACGACCACGATCTTGGACGGCGGCCAGCACTTCCTCTTCCCCGCACCCTGCCGCTGCCGCAGCAGCAGCAGCACTGCATGCTGGGAAAATATATCGATCTTCGGCGGGGCCCTGCGCAAAGTTTTCAGCAGGCAGGCGCCCAAGTCGTCATGCTGCTGCTCATGCTACTGCTGCTCCTGCTGCTGCTGCTGGCTCCTGGGGGCGCGTCCGCGACCGCGAGCACCGCGAACATCATCCAGGCATTCCAGGCGGGCTGCTATGTTGCGGCTGCGCTCCCCGGCGCCAGGGGGTAATAGGCCCTGTCCTGGTGTTTGCGCAGGCGTGAGTCACTCCTAACGACCCCCGGGATTTGAGTAAAGTGACCCCGCTGCGCCGACCTCGGCCTCTCCACGGCCTCGCCCGCCGGGGAGTCTGGTGGGGCTGCGGCCGGGCTCTGCTGGGCCCGAGCCGAGGCCCGAGCTCTGCTGGGGAGAGAGAGCGGCAGGCATCAGGCAGCAGCAGCAGGGCTTGCGGGCCGCTGGAGGCTGGAGGCCGACAGGGAGAAGGGGTTGCCCGGCCCGGCCCGGCCCGGCCCGGCTAGGGGCTCATCTCGAATGTGTCCCGCGTACGCGGAGGGGTTGAGGAGGAGCAGGAGGAGCAGGAGGAGGAAGAGAAGGGTCGCAGGTGCCTCACAGAGCAATGTGGATGTGTGCGCGCGCGCGAGTGTGAGTGAGAAGGGTGAGCACCACGACGAGCAGGACGGCGACGGAGCCGTCTCCCTTTCCGTTCCGGTTCCCGTTGTCAGCGTTTGTCCCCCCCCCGCCGTGCCCCTCCGCGCCCCCTGAGTGATGGCACCTCCACCACCTCCACCTGCACGCGCGGTGCGGCCGCAGGGGGACGCCCCGGCCTGAGCCATGCAGGGCGCGCGCGCGCGCGCGGGGACACGACGGGGCCGACACGCCGCGAGCCGAAATGGGAGAAATATGTCATGCAGGATTTTCTTTAACGGTATGACAGGGAGGGAGGAGGGGGGCGAGCTAGCCATGTGTCACCGGTGCGGACGCGCAGCCCAGCCCAGCCCAGCAGAGTGGTTGGGAAGTGAGCAGCGTGGCACTGGCAGTCAGCAGGAGCAGCAGGAGCAGCAGGAGCAGCAGGCCTGCTGCCGCCACCAGCCCCAGCCGACAGCCGTGCCAACAGGGCTGCCAACAGGGCTGCCAACAGGCGTGCCACCGCGCCGCCATTGGAAAAGCAAATGACCAAAAGCGAAATGTCGTGTTAGCGCTTTGGCTGAGCAAAGTAGGAAAGCGAAGAGGGAATGGGGCGAGAGAGAGAGAGAGAGAGAGAGAGAGAGAGAGAGAGAGAGAGAGAGAGAGAGAGAGAGAGAGAGAGAGAGAGAGAGTTAGGCGTGAAGTGAGAGGAGAGCGAGACGGGCTGGTTGTCCTTAGTAAGTCGCGTTGCTTCGGTTTAGACTTTGTTCAACATACCCGCACTTGCCCGCACTATTTTTTAATTCCATCACAAGGGCTTTCCGAGAGTGTGCAGAAAAAAAAATTGACCGGCGCTGTGCTGTGTGTGTGGGCTATTGTGAGGTTTAGCTTTCTCTCACATTTTCGCATCGTACCCTCATCACCATTCTCTCTCTCTCTCCCTCTTCCTCCGTCCTCTCTTCTTTTCCATCATCGCCTCCATCTCGCTTTCCCTCTATCTCTCGCTATTGCCGCGTACGCGGCAAATGAAACGAAAGCTGGGCTCGCGCGTGAAATTGGAATGTGGATCCAGGAGGGCTGAGGGGCGGACCAGGACCAGCCCGCCCTGCCGGGTGGGGCGGGGCGGGGCGCGGCGGGGCGGGGCGGGGCGGGGCGGGGTGCCTGGTCCCGCGGGGGTCCTGGCGCCATGCAACGGCGCGCCAACTGCCCCACCTTGCCAGCCAGCCCTGTTATCATCACGACCGAGAGAGAGGGATGTATAGAGAAAGGCAGAGAGAGAGAGAGAGAGACAGCTCGCCCTTAAAACTCCCTTCGTATGGATCGCAAGCAGGTCGACAATGACTCCATGAGACTGACGTGCCGCCTCCACCCGACTCGCCCTCTCGCTCCCTCCCTCTCCCTTTCTCTCTCTCTCCCTCCCTCTCCCTCTCCCTCACCTCCTAGCGCCGTGCCCTCGCCGCCGTCGTTCCCTGCTCTCACCCCTTCATCCGCTTCTGTAAGTCACGCATGCTCTGTGAGCGCCCCCATCCGATTTCGCGCCGCTGTCTGTCTGCCTATCAAACTTAAGCGTGCCCGCGCGCCTTCTCGAGACACACATCAGCCGTCTCTACCCCCCCCCCTCTCTCTCTCTCTCTGTCTCTCTCCGCCCCTCTCGCTCTCCGCAGCTCCTTCCCTCTCCTACTCACACACACCTACACATACACGCGCAACCCCACGAGCAGCACATACATTAAGTCCCCACTGAAACTGTATCAGAAACTTGTGTCGCGATTCCCAGGTTTATTTCGTGCTACCCCCACCCTGCCCCCCACCCCTGCCCCTCCTCGCTCCCCGGGTGGTTGTATAGGGGCTGCTCCGGCATAGAGCCCCTGCCTGGCGGCCAGGCCGAGCTTTCCTTTCCTCAGACACACCACACCAGCCCGCCTCACCCCACCCCGCCCCGCCCCGCCCCGCTCCGCCCCGCCCCGCCAACCCTTTCCCCCGGTAGGCCTTTATGCCCGGCACCACCACCCCTTCCTACTTCCTGGCCGCCACCCGCGCCGCCCGCGGGGCCAGTCCCGCCCCGCCCCGCCCCGCCCCGCCCCGCCCCGCCCCGCCCTTCACACCCCATAGCTACAGGCTACACCGCCGCGCCCACCACGCCCGCCCGCGCGCGCTATCTCTCGCCGGGACCGTACATAAATTCCAACTGTTTTCATGTCCTTGACCGCGTGCGCTTCGCGTCGTGTGTTGTTGTAGGGGGGGGGGGGCGCTAGAAGGGGTCCGCTTTGACGCGCGCGCGCGCGCGAGTTTTCGGGATGGGGTTGGTATAAGGGGGGCCGGTTTGGAGCGAAGGGGATGGCTGCAGCAGCGCTGTGGGACAGGGGGTGGTTTGGGAAGGAGGCTCCTTGACACTTCAACCCCCTCCACTCCACCCAGCGCGCCGGGTCGGCCTCTGAGTCTGGCCATTTCCTACGTCCGTTTGTCTGCCGCCGTGTCCGCCCGGCCGTCGGTCTGTCTTATCGGTCTGCGTCCATCAGTGCTCTCTCTCTCTCTCTCTCTCTCTCTCTCTCTCTCTCTCTCTCTCTCTCTCTCTCTCTCTCTCTCTCTCCCTCCCTCTCGCCGCTCGCACGCGCTTGCACAAAAACAGCCCTTCCCCGGACGCCTCCCCCGCGCGCCGCCCCCACGCGCCACCCCCGCGCCACCGCCACGCTCGCTGCATGCTTGCGCTACTTGTCCCCACCCCCTGCCTCCACCTCCTCTACCCCCTCACCCCCACCCCTCCCGCGCCCCATGCGCCTACACATGTTGAATTCCAGGGGTTATTGTTCGCGCTCGCACTCCCTCGGTCTCCCCTGCGCTCGGGCGCTCGCTCACTCACACACACTCACACACACTCACACACACACACACACTCACTCACACACACACACACAGAGGCGCACTAGGTAACAGGGCCCTCGCTTCACTCCCTCTGTGATTGGCAGGCACGGCCCTCGGCGGCACTTGTGTACTCCCCGGGCGAGCCCTCGCGCGTCATGATAAGAAGTCGGACTGATAGAGCAGCTACTGCCCACCCAGCTAGCTCTTTTTCTCTCTGTCTCCCTCCCTCTTTCTTCTTTCTCTTTCCCTTGTCCTACCCCCTTGCGCTTCTATCTTTTCTTTACTCCTGTTAAATTAATCTCCCTTTTTCATCTGCCTTTCATTAATCTTGTTTGTAATTCCCCTGCGCCTGGCTATTCGAGGAAGTTTTTGCAGTCGTGCGCGCCGCGCAGCGCAGCCCCCGCCCCACACTCGCCTGCCGCCGCCGCCTGGAGGTGAGAGAGAGCGAGAGAGAGGGAGAGAAGGAGAGAGAGAGAGGGGGGGGGGGAGAAGGGTGAGAGTCTCCGCTCGCCTCCCATCCAGCAGCCGTGCTCTCACCCCTGTTACTCGGTGGGGCCCCGACCAAGGCCAAGGTTTCTCGCTCTCTCTCTTCTCCCCGCTATCTCTCTCACTCTCGCTCTCCCCCACTCTCGCTCTCCCCGACGCCAAATCCATCAAAACGGACACACTCACGCCACGTCGGGGTGGGCGCCCCTCCACAGACGACTATAACGAAATAAAACGCAGGCGTGCGCGGGACACGTAGGGGGCGGAAAAAATCAACAAGCGCTCCCGGTCCACCGGAAGCTCCCCGCCCCGTCTCCTGCACCATACTTCGCAGCCACGACCGCCACCATGACCACCACCATGACCGCCACCACGACCGCCACCACAAGTACAACCAACACCATGACCGTCACCGTAACCACCACCACCACCACCGTGACCAGTGACCACCACCATATGGCCACCACCACCATCACCTCCCCCTTCTCCTCCACCACCACCACCACCACGACCAACCACCACCACCACCACTACTACTACCACCACCACCACCACCACCACCACCACCACCACCACCACCACCACCACCACCACCACCACCACCACCACCACCACCACCACCACCACCACCACCACCACCACCACCACCACCACCACCACCACCACCACCACCACCACCACCACCACCACCACCACCACCACCACCACCACCACCACCACCACCACCACCACCACCACCACCAACCTCACCACCACCACCGCCACCACCAACCTCACCACCACCACCACCAACCTCACCACCACCACCACCACCACTACCACCACTACCACCACCACCTCTACCTCTGCCACCACCACAACAAAGTGTTATTTCCTCGAAGGCCACAACGCACTACCACCACCACCAGCAACAACTCCCCTCCCCCCTCAACCTTCAAAAACTCAACCTTGTTCGACCTCGCAGGCAGGCGTCCTTCAGTGCCACTTGTGCGGGCTGTACACCCTTGTCCCCTCCTCCCCTCCTGCCTCGCACAGGTCCGCGGGCCGGTAGGGTGTAGCTACTGCTGCTGCTGCTGCTGCTGCTGCTGCGTGTTACCAAGGAATTTAGACTCCCCAAGCCATGTTTTCACAGCTTTGCAGACCCCTTCCATTCTCCCGCGTGCCCCCCCGCGCTGGTGAGGGTGGTCTCTTTGCGTGCGGGCTCGGCTCGGCTCGGCTCGGCTCGGCGCGGCGGGACGCGGTGCGGTGCGGTGTGGTTTAGGACCCAGCGGGGCCGGAGGCGCCTGGCAGCGGCGGCCCGGGCCCGGGGCCCCGGCCTGCTCTGCTCGACCCGCCGGATTTCTCTCCATCCTGAGAATTCCCAGATGACAATCCTGGAGCCGCCGCCGGCGTCTGCCCTGATCCCACGCGGGGCGCCCCTCACTCTCTCTCTCCCTTCCTAACTCCTTCCGCCTCTCTCTCTCTCTCTCTCTCTCTCTCGCTCTCTCTTTCCGTCTTCTTGCACTCCCGAAGGACACGCACCACCACTGGCTCCCGCGGTACTGAGTTTGTGGCGCGAATCTCGAGCAGCGGCAGCTTCCCCCCCACCCACCCCGCCACCGCCCCCCCCCCCTTTTTTCTCGAGCCAAGTCCCCCCCCCCTCCTCTCTCTCGTCTGTGCGGCCCCATGAACTGCTCATTTGCGGAGCGGATAAAGACCCCAGCAGGACGATGGCGCTGGGCGTGTATCACCAGACAGACTGGCGTACACAGTCTCTCTCTCTCTCTCTCTCTCTCTCTCTCTCTCTCTCTCTCTCTCTCTCTCTCTCTCTCTCTCTCTCTCTCTCTCTCTCTCTCTCCCTCTCTCTCCCTCTCTCTCTCTCTCCCTCGAGTGTACGGTAGAATTAAAAGCAAAAATCACCGAAAAACATGATGTCGTACTTTTTTCTGCGACAACATGATGCTAAAACGCGCGCGCGCGCACGAGGGAATGAGAGAATTTTTCTTTTCCTTCTTTCTTTACGGCGCACCTTCTGCGGCGCCCTCGTCGGCTCTCTCCGCGCGCGCCGCCGATTTTTAACGAGCGGTGTGGGGTCCAGCCCAGCAGCAGCAGCAGCGCTGGTTAAACCATCGTATGTCCCGCGCCCGCCGCTCGGAGATACCCGACCCGGGCGTGCCGCAGGCCTCCGCCGGCCCGTCCAGCGCGAAAAATATACGCACACCTCCGCGCGCCGTACCAGCAGGGCCTTGTATATATATGTATATACAGATGAATACATATTCGTAGCGGAAATAACGAGGAATGCGCAGAGAATAAAACCACAGAGGGCGGTCGGGAGAGAGCGCGAGGTGCAGCCAGCCAGCCGTACAGCGAGCAGAGGGGGGGTAGCAGGCGGTGTGAGAGGGAGAGGGATAGAGATAGAGACAGAGAGAGAGAGAGGAAACGCATTGGAGAGGGATGAAAGGGTTCGGGAGTGAGGGATATAGCCTGGTGCAGCGCGTACGGAACAGAGCGCGCGTACTTCTTGTGCAGCGCACATCTACAGTGAAGGTCCCTCCGAGAGATCCAGCAGCACAAGAGAGAGGGAGAAGTAGGAGGAGCGAGAGAGAAAGGGATAGAGGGGGGAAAGAGAGTCGCGCCCTCGCAGCAAACTCTTCGCACGAATAACACAAGTGGGAATCATTTCCGAATAATTCTACGAGCGCACGGCAGGGCGGGGGCGGGCCAGGCCACCCTTCTCCCTCGCTCGGCGCTGAGAAAGTTTTAGAAATGACTGTGTGTGCGTGTGGGAGGGGGGGGGGGGGGGGGGGGGGGTTGTGGTGGTGGTGGTGAATACAACCCTTCCCCCGCAGTGGGTTGCCCCGCGCCCCCTTCCTTGGCGCCGGCGCGCCGTTTCCTCTACCGCGTATTTCTTTTACTTTTATTTTTTTTCGAAGTCGTCACCCCCGACGTCGCGCACGGAAAGAAAAAAGTCTTTTTTCGCTTACGTGGCGGTGCGGCGGTGGCTCCCTCCGCGGCCCTTGCGGCGCAGTGTTGCCGCGGTGCCCGGCGGCGCGCGACTGCAGAGAGCGCCTGTCATCCGCGGGTAGTCCGCGAGGACTTTCTCATCCCGATGACCTGTCATCCACGGCGTGTCCTCGAGGAGTTCTCGACCGGATAACCTGCCATCCGCGGGTTGTCCGCGAGGAGTTCTCACCCGGATGACCTGTCATCCACGGGGTGTCCGCGAGGAGTTCTTACCCGGATGACCTGTCATCCGCGGCGTGTCCGCGAGGAGTTTCCAACCCGGATGACCTGTCATCCACGGGGTGTCCGTGAGGAGTTTCTACCGAAGGGAGAGGGGGGGAAGGGTCACTTCAAAAAACCACTGCACGCGGCCCCCAGAAAAATTAGCAAGAAAATGAAAAGAAAAACAAGAAAAAAGATACGTGAAATCGGAAAAATAAAAAAATGAACAACCAATATTAATAATAATAATAATAATAATAATAATAATAATAATAATAATAATAATAATAATAATAATAATAATAATATAACAATAATAATAATAATAATAATAATAATAATAATAATAATAATAATAATAATATCGAAAGAAACCAGAAGTTGGGATAAAAGATCGAAATTTATCAAAAAGGACAGAAATTTTCCTCGAAAAAATCAAAAGGAAAATCGTACCAAAAAAAAATCGAAATATATCAAAAGTTTAAAAAGAAACAAAAATCCTTGTACTCATTTTGTATGAGTGATACCCCCCTCGTTTCTCACCCGCGAGAGGTCGCAACCCGCGGACTACGCGAGCGGACTCGACGACTTCGGCAACCCGTTTTGCTGGGGCTGGGGTTGGGACGTGGGGGGTTGGTGGACCGCGCTGCCCAAACCCCCCCACCCCCTCCGGCGTGCAGATCCGGGCGGGTCGTCTTCCGGCAGTAATGCCGCGCGGAGCATCATCCCCTAACCCCACCCCAAACTCCAACCCCCAACCCCCCACCCCGACGCCGACTCCACCCCCATACAGAAGAAGGACTGCGGTTCAAGGGCGGAGCGAAGAGAGGGACCGAAGGAGCGGCCGGGCCGGCGCTGCTCCCTCCCCACCACTATTTCTTTCTCTTCCACTTTCCCCTCTCCCCACTCTCTCTCTCTCCTCACCCCCTCTCTCTCTGTCTCTCTCCTTAGATGTTTCGAGAGTTTATAGCGGCTGCAGAGAGGGAGACACACCGGTGCCCCCCCTCCCCCTCTCTCCCATCCTCCCAATGGGTCACGGTGGCGGCCCGAAATCGCCCCCGGAACACACGGCGTGGCGGGCGAGCGCGGGTTACGGCCCGAGTGCGATATACCACTTCCGGTGTCCGAAACCGGAAGTGAGCGAAATGCGCGGGAGGTCCACGCTGGCCGGCCGCCGGTGGTGCGAGGGAGAGGGGTAGCATGTAGGACCTGGCGACCTCGCAGAGGGTAACAAGTCCTCGGAGGGCTTTTGCGATTGTGCAGGGTGCGCCCGTGGGTGTAGTCAGGAGGAGGTGGTAGAAGAGGGTGGGGACGGACGGCGGAGCAGAACGGAGACTTTTGAAAAATATCGCTTTTTACATAAGCTGTTCCTGCAATTTTTCATCATTTATCACCGTCTCTCAACGCGCAGCGGGCAGCGACTACACTACATTCTCTGCTCCCCCCTCCCTTTCTCTCTCTCTCTCTCACCGACCGGAGCCGCCGCCGCCGCATGCTGACGATGACAAATGCAATTTTTCTGCCCGGCGACTGGTCCGCCTGACGTGTATTTTAATCGGAGAGAGGGAGAGAGAGAGCTGAGAGAGAGAGAGAGAGAAGGAGGGAAAGGGAGAGGTAACGAGAGAGTGCCTCTCACTGCAGCAGCAGCTCTGCGGTGACACGGCGTGAGTCTCCTGCGTGACGCCACTCTGTGTCGCTTGGGAGCGACAGGGAAAGAGGAAGATAGAGAGAGAGAGAGAGAGTGAGAGAGGGAGGGAAGGAGTTTTGCCGGCCTTTTGTATACGACTCTCCCTTCCCTCCTCGGATCCTCCCCTCAGAGTCAGACTGTACCAGACCCAAACATATCTCATTCAGCTGCGCGGATCCGACCAGCGAGGCACGCGCTTATCTACCCCGGTGGCATTTTCCTCCCCCTCCTTCCCCCCCCCTCTCCTCTCTCTCTCTCTCTCTCTCTCTCTCTCTCTCTCTCTCTCCCCCCCTCTCTCCCCCCTCCTCTTCCTCCCCCCTTTCTTCGCACCCTCTCTCCCTCTCTCTCTCTCCGCCTCACCGCTGCTGCGTCCATCAACTTTTCTTTTCCGGCAGCCTCCGTGACGGCAGCGCCGCGCTCCCGCCGTCTGATTCCGAAGATCGCTCTCTGGAACCTCCGTTCTTGTCGCACCTACGGTGGCGCCCTCCGTTGGGGATGGCGGGGCCCCACTAGTGCGACAAGGATGGAGGCACGCGGTGGCGCTCTTCGGAATCAGACGGGCTGCGCTGCTGCGCTGCTGGCGGCGCGCCCTAACGCCACATCGCGTCGTCACGCCGAAAGCCCATTACATGGTGGAACGTGACGCGGGCGTCCCACGCGAGCAGGCGCGAGCGTTCCAGCGTTAGCTAAAGTACGACACATCGCGCTACTTTCTACGCACGAAACAGTGTCACGTTGATATACATTTTTACCTTAATGCTTTTTACGAATTATTTACGATCATGTAAATAAATGTAAAAAAAAAAAAACACTTTTTCATCGTAATTTTCTTTTTTTTTCTATTGGAATTTTTTTTTTATCATAAAATTATTTGCTGGACAACTAGTAAGTTCGGCAGACTGCAGCAGGGCTACCGCACGCTGAATGTATTTTTACTTTTTTGTGCAAACGTTTGTGCAAAGATAAACCTGCGTTTCGTTTCGCACAAATTTGTGCACAAAATTGCATTATTTTGTACAAAATTATGCACCGAAGTGCTCAAAATGCAAGCACAAATATGTGCAAAAGATTTGATTATTTTACTTTGTACAAACGAAAAATACAAATCAAGTTAGTGTATGCGCTATATAATCGGTCGGAGGTGGGTCCTGGCGCATCAGAGAGTCGCGGTGCGGGAGGGGCGGGTGAGGTGGAGAGCAGCAGAGGAACAAGGGGACCTCAAGCTCCTCGGGGTGGAGGAGGCGGACCAGCAGGGCGCGAGGCCCGTGAGGGTTGGCATAGCGGCGCAGCACGGGCCGCGGGCCGCCCGTACCGTCCTACCAAAATCGACCCGACTGCTACCCTACATGGCGTAGCGTGGCGTGGCGTGGCGTGGTGTGGCGTGGCGTGGCGGGGTCCAGCCTGGCAGGGCAGGGCAGGCCCGCGCAGCCCCTAGCCCAGCCTCCAGTAACAGGTGTCTTTTACTACAGCCGGGCGGGGCGGGGCGGGGCGGGGCGGGGTGGCCAGGGCCGCCGTACACTCCCCTACCCGACCCGACCCTGCTTCTCTCTCTCTCTCTCTCTCTCTCTCTCTCTCTCTCTCTCTCTCTCTCTCTCTCTCTCTCTCTCTCTCTCTCCTTCTCTCTCTCTCTCGCTCCCCCTTCCTTCCTTCCTACCTCTCTCTTCCTCTCTCACAACTCACCGCTATTCCACCCGCTATACCCTCCTCCCTACGCTACGCTCTCCCTCTC
Source organism: Frankliniella fusca (assembly GCA_029379305.1). Lineage (NCBI taxonomy): Eukaryota > Metazoa > Arthropoda > Insecta > Thysanoptera > Thripidae > Frankliniella > Frankliniella fusca. The sequence goes on along the minus strand of JAHWGI010000076.1, from coordinate 152,323 downwards.
TCCCAGGGGCGAAATGACTGGGCGAATTCATGCAAACGGAACAGAGCGGCCGGGGCGTAATGGGGTGGGGCGGGGCGGGGTGGGGAGGGCGTCGCCCCATCCCCTAGCCGCCCCACCCCGCCCCGCCCGCTGTCCCGGCCGGCCGGCCCACCGAGCCGCCTATGCGAACCTACCGCATAGAGCGGAATTCCACCTCCATGCCACGTGCTGCAAGACCGCGGTGGTTGGTCGGACTTGCTTTCTGATGGCAACGTATATATTTTTTCCCGGGACCGGGAGAAAGCTTTGTATATTATTCCCTACATTGATTGATCGGGATTATTGATGCGTGGTTGCGTTATTCCAGTGTGATTTTTCTTTTTTTATTTTTTTTTCCGGTGTACTTTAACTCGAGTCTGTGCCGCAACAACATGACCGCTAGTGCAGCGCTCGCGGGGGCCCGGCGGCAGGGCGCGGTAATACGATTTATTCGCAGCCGTCCAATATTTGGAAAGAAAACAGTCGCTGGGGCGGAAGGGGGGGCGCGTACGGGGCGGGGTGGGGTGGGGGTGGCTGGCCGGCGGCGCGGCGTTCCCGTGCTCGCGCGAGTGAGAGAGAGAGAGAGAGAGAGATGGAGGTGTGTCGCGGCGCGCGAGGAGGCCAACTCCGCGCCCGCCCGCCCCGCCCCGCCCCGCCCCGCCCCGCCCCGCCCCGCCCCGCCCCGCCCTGCCCTGCCCCGCCCCGCCCCGCCCCGCCCCGCCCCGCCCCTACTGGCCCTCGAGCCCACTACGCTTTTGCGAGGGGAGTCCGCAGCGGCGGCAGCAGGGTAAGCAAAGAAATAATAAAAAAAGGAAAAAAATCTCAAGTTTTTTTTTCTTCTTTTTCTTTTTTTTTCAGGTCCCGCCTACGATGAGGCTTTATTTATCAAAGCCTGCTGCTGCGCCCTGGAACGTTTTCAGCTTAGCGTGAAAGAGAAAATTTTCCGGGTCCGGCGCCTATCGTTTTGTGAGGTGCGGTAAGAATTTTTCCGGCGGATGGCGTTAGGCGTGAGTCCACAGACAGAGAGAAAGAGGGAGATAGAAAGATGGAGAAAGAGATAGAGACAGGGTGCGGCGGGAACAGGTGGAACAGGTTACGCCCCGTGCTGTGCGCCATGTGCGCTCTGTCATTTGTTTCGCTCTCAAAGCAAGCGCGAGCGCGACGAAAAACTCTCAGACGGAGTGGGGGGGGGGAGTAAAATTGGCAAGTGCGATTCTCTGTCTTCTCTTCTCTCTCTTTCTCCCACTCACACTCGTTGGTTCCCAGTGTGTGGATGTGTGTTGCGCTGCGACGTCAGAGTATCGATTCGATGAAAACTGTGTCGTATCGGGTTTCCTGAGTGGGAAGGCCCGCCCGGCCCGCCCGGCCCGGCTCGGCTCGGGGTAAGGTGTCGGCGCAAGCCAAACAAGCCTCCGTGATGCCTTATGCATCGGCTTATCCATGCCAATTGATTATTGGGACCGATATATTCCTGCCTCTCACCCCCACCCCCTTCATTCACTCTCCTTCCGTCGGCACCTCTGTCTCTCTATCGCTCTCTCTCTCTCTCTCTCTCTCTCTCTCTTACTCTCTCCTCCTCCCTTGCTCCCTTTGCACACACACACACACTCACATTCTGCACCTACCGCTCTGCACGCGGGCTTTTCAAACTGCAATAACGACATGCATAATTTATGGCCCCTTGTGACGCCGGCGACGGCGGCCGACTCCAGCTCGCGGCGCCACGCACGCCACGCCACGCCCCACCACGCATGCACTTATAGCCCTTTGACGCAAGTCTCCTTACTCACATATTTAATTGCCGCGCACAGGCCCCCGCAGGACCAAGAGCGTGTTTACCCCTCAGCTTTTTCTCTATACGCGACAAATGCCCACTATGCCAAAAATAAAATTGTAAAATATTTTTGGAGAGAGTAAAACGAAAAGAAAGCTTGAAATAAAAGAAGGGTAGTAAGAAAGAAATGATTAAATAAATGAAGAAAAGGAAGAAAGGAAGGAAAGAAGGAAGGAAGGAAAGAAGAAAGAAAGAAAGAAAGAAAGAAAGAAAGAAAGAAGAAAGAAAGAAAGAAAGAAAGAAAGAAAGAAAGAAAGAAAGAATACAAACAGTACATATACATGACAAATTTATGATTTTTTAAGTATTATTTTTTTGGGGAGCTGCACTCAGTTTGAAGCCCATGTCCGCAAGACCCATTCTGGATGCCGATGGTCAAGTCAGTTGTGAATTCGTGGTTTATGTTTACGTGTAGGTGAGGGACCGACACCGTGTGTGTGTGTGTGTGTGTGTGTGCGAGTGTGTGCGAGTGTGTGGTCTTTATCGCTCTGCGAAACGTGAGGAGCAAGTTTAACTGGCATTACTGGACAAGTTGCTTACACATACGTGCAAGCGAGCTCCAACACACATACACACACACACGCGTGTGCACACACACAAACACACACTCATATTCAGGTCGCGTTTTTCCCTATACGTGCCAAATGGACGTCGTGCAACTTTTTCATTCACCCCCAGCCGAGCCGAGCCGGTGGGCGCCGGAGTATGTAGCCGGCAGGAGAGAAAGAGAGAGGAAATAAAAAAATATCACGATAAAAAAGGAAGTAACAACAACAACCAAGTGTGAGTGTGTGTGGCGGTCTACATAACCTGCTGCCGTGCACAGGCAAGTAGCGGGGCTGCACGTTACCCAGGGGTGTTCTCACTAGCGTGTTTCAATTCAACTCGCGCGCGATAACACACACACACACACACACACACACACACACACACACACACGTTCTGACACAGGCCACAGGTCCTCACATGCGGCCAAGATCATATATTTCTTCTACGTTTCCTAGGCCACTTTTTCCTAGACGGCCCATTTCCCGCTGCACTTTTGCTCATTCACTCATATGTACTGCTCGCCCGAAATGACTCAATGCACCTCGGTACCTCGGTACGTAATACCAAAGTCTCTAGACACTCACACAAACACACACACACACACACTAACACAATCTCACTCACGTGCCATGCAACACACCTACACATTCCTTGGCACGCGAGGGCGCGATCCAGCACAGAGCTGAGAACGGAATTGAGTCGCTCTCCCATCAATCATCAATCACCCTGCGCATGGCAATCATCGCACCGGGAATCCAAGTGTGTGAACGCTGAGCACACACTTGCAGATGTTTGAAAATGGTTTATTCGTACACCTGCCTCTTAAGGTGAGTAAAAATCCTTAGACGGTTAAATTTGAAAAAAAAAAATCGCAACTATCCAATCGGATTTTACACACGTTTACAAAAGAGCCACAACACGCAAAAAAAAAATTAAAAAAAAATTGCTGAGCTGAAATTAGATGTCAATTATTATGGCTAAAATCTTGAACACAGTGGAAAAATAAATAGCACCGTAGCTTAAAAATTAGCTGTGCATGTACAGCTAAAATGTCGTATACAACTGCGATTATTTTTTTTTTGTTCCCGCTCAGACGCGAATTATTATTATTATTATTAGTATTTTTTGTTTGCGTTCGGGGCGCGCAGGCATACACTTGGGTGACCAGTGTGGTGACAACACACACACACACACACACACACACACGCACGTGGTGGCACTCACCGTGGTAGAGCACGGACACGCGGGTCTCCAGGGTGGCCGAGGTGGGCGGGATGGCCTGCGAGTCGCTGGGCGGCGGGCTGGGCGCCGTGGCGCCCGCCGTCGGGCTGGCCGGGCTCCAGCACGAGGGCTGGTGCGGCGCCGGCGCCAGGTCCGCGTTGGTGGTGGCGGTGGTGGTCGTGGTAGTGGAGGCCGCGCCGGCGCTGGCCCTGGGCACCTCCTGGATGACGGACGCCCCTCCGCTGCCGCCGCCGCCGCCGCCACTACCGCCGCCACCACCGGCGCGCCGGATCACGGATGTCTTGATCGGCGACGCGTCGCCCACCACGTCGATCTCCTCGTCGTCGTCCTGGAGCTGGTGCAGCAGGAGGTCCGAGGCGTGCTGGTGCTGGCCGCCGTCCGCCGCGACGTCGCCGCTGCCCCGGTCGGGCCATGGGTAGGCTTTCCACTTCTTGGCCATCAGGCAGCGGGGCATGGCCTCATCCAGAGTCCTCCGCGTGGCCCGCCCAGGCCCAGGCCGCCCAGGCCGCCGTCAGCACAGCATTGAGGTTATCCAAAAAAGCACGAAGCGCAGGAACGAAAAAAAAATAATACTAATATAGGGACAGAACACAGAGGAGCACACACACACGCGCGCGCGCGAAGAACGACAGGAAGCGATAGGTAGGAGGGGGGGGGGAGGAGGAGGTTAAAACCGAAATAACGTTCGAGGCGAAGGGGTGCCGCCGCACCGTTGACACCACGCACAAATTAAAAAATCCAAAACAGCGAGCGATAGGAGATGTAAGAAGACGAAACGCCGGCAGCACTCGCAAAAGAGAGTTTGTTTTGTATGTGTGAATCCCCCCCCCTTTAAGGAAAAACTGAGCAAAAACAAACTCAAACCAACCCCGTAGTCGTGGCTTATGAGCCGATGCCCCGGCGTGCAAGTGCTTTTATATTCTCGGTCGCCGGCACCCCCACCCCGGCGCCCCCACCACTGCTCGGCGAGCGGCGCGGTGCGGCCGGGCCGCAGGGGTGGGGGACTGCATTCGTCCGGGGTTGGTCGGCCGCCCCTCTGCCGCCCCCGGCCGCCCCTCCCTCCGACCGGGTAGTTCCACCCCCAGCGCACAGATCGCGCCAGCGGCGGCGCTCAGCCCAGCCGCGGCCGGAGCAGGCCGGAGCCGGAGCCGCACCGGAGCCGACGACGCCCGGAGCAGCGCGAGCAGCCCGGAGCCCTGCATGGCCGGGCCCGGGGTGGTGGCGGCCGGGCCGGGCCGGGCCGGGCCGGGCCGGGCGCGCGAGCATCGATTGCATTGTCGCCCGCCGCCGCACCGCCGCGCTGCAAGCGCCTGCCGCGAAGCGGTGGCTGCTGCCGCTGCTGCTGCTGCTGCTGTTGCTTCTGCTTCTGTTGCTCCGACTGTTGCTGCTCGCGGTCGCTCTGTCTGCTGTATGCGGTCTGATGAGACCGTATTGGTCGTGCCTATGGCCCGCCATGGCGGGCTGTCGGGGGCAGACATGAAAAGGCCAGGGACCGGTGAAATAAGTTTGGTTTTTGAAAAAAAAAAAGCGAAAGTTGAGAATTTTCTATTCTTATTCCAGTGATGGAGACTTAAAGCAGTCACTTGCGTGTGTTTTTTTGGACTTTGACTAACTAGAATTTATACCGGTTAGGTCAATTTCCCAGAATGGGGAACACACCAAATTTTTAACAAACACATACAAAATTATTCAAATGACTTTATCTCAAGAACTTTTTGATGTTATAGGAAGGGGTTAAGGGTGTATTAGTTTTTCTTTATAGGGCTGAAATTTCCAACGAATACAGGGGGACAACCTCACGAAAAAAAAATACTCACACACTTATTTAAAAAAAAAGGTGTCACTCTCAAATTTAGGTTTTAGGAGTGCATACAAAAAGGGCAGACGGCGGTGAGCATGCGCTGCTGAGGCCGCGCGCTGCTTCTCTCGAAGATAATGCGATAAACGATGTTTCCTTTACTTTCTTTTTTTTCTCTTCTCCCTTGCCTCTCTGCTCTGCTCACCGCCTTGTTCCGCCGCTGTTGTTAACCTTGGGCCGCCTCGGCGGCTTGATCCCGACACGACCACCTCATCTGGTCTATCAAATAGGAAAGACAAAAAATAAAAAAATAAAAATACAGCAGCAACAACAACAAGGAAAAAAGAAGCAGACGACTTTTTATTTTTGTCGGTCATCGCGCCGCACACGCAGCAGGCACAATGAAAGAAGGAGAAAGACGAGAAAAAAAGGGGGCTGTGGGTCTCGTGCGGGGCGGGGCGGGGCGGGGCTGGGCGGGGCGGGGCTGGGCGGGGCGGGGCGGGGCGCGACGAGGGGCGCTCGGGCCGGCTGCTGCACACCTCACCCCTATCACGACCCCAAGGATTTTTATCGAGCGCCCCCCCTGTCTTTTTTTTTACGGTGAAGAAATAAAGCGGCGTGCGAGGGATAGTGCGAGCGTGCGTGGAGAGAGTGAGAGAGGAAGAGAGAGAGAGAAGGAAGGTTGAATGGGGCTGAATTGGGGCGGAGTAGGAGGGAGGGGGGGGGGATAGGAAACTGTTGATGATGTGTCTACCTGAGCCGGTGCCGCTGCTACCGGAGGCGGCCAGGCCCAGCCTCCAGGTGAGCAAGGCGTGAGGCCGACACGCGTCTGCCACGCGCCGGTACACTGCAATGAATGAGAACAAAAAACAAATAATTAAAATATAATTATCGGCGGCTATCGTGCGAAATGAGGTGACTCTAAGCAAAGGAAGGTTTATGAACATGTTTTAGAATGGCAGGAAATCGCTGCTCATATATTTTTCTAATTGTTTTCTAGCCAAGTGTATGACGCTTTATTTTGAACGCTGCGTTTATAAGGGACGTGACTCCCCTTCGAAAATTCTATTTCCATTTCTACCTAGAATATGGACGAATTTTAGTGCTTTTAGAGTTTTTCATCAGGAGGTACATTACTACCACGATGTAGAAAGACCCGGTGGCGGCGCTTCGCCGCAAAAGGTGGCACCAGATCTCGTACCAATAAGTCAACTTCCTGCTGCGACCGCGACCGCGCTGCAGTCGAGCGGTACGCACCCCCACCCTTCCCCGCCTCCTCTCCCCGCCGCCCGCCCGGCGGGGTGGGGGCTGGGGCCGTCCCCCGATTGGCGGAGAAAGGAGGCGGGGAAGGGTGGGGGTGCGTACCGCTCGACTGCAGCGCGGTCGCGGTCGCAGCAGGAAGTTGACTTATTGGTACGAGATCTGGTGCCACTTTTGAGGCGCTGTGGCATAGGGAGCGCCGCCACCGGGTCTTTCTACATCGTGATTACTACCAGCCACTCGTGCGTTGTAGCTGTGAATAACGACTGCGACACTAATCAGACGGCTGCAGTGCAGCGCTATTCGCACGACGCCCGCGGCCGGTGCCGCCACTTCTCAATCAGGTCCCCTTGCCCTGCCCCAGCAGGCCGACCCGCCACCCTCCTCACCCCCCTCACCCTCTACAAGCTCTCTTTTCTTCTGCTTATCGAGCAGAACGGAACCCGTCGTGCGACCTCAATCCAAGCATGCATTGCAATGCACGAACACGAGTAGAGAGAGAAGAGACGGGGGGAGGAGAGGGGGGAGAGGGAAATGACCGCCCTTGTGGCGTCTGTCACATGACCGAACATGGTCTCATCAAAAACTTTTGCCAGGTCGATATAAGAAAAGAAAGATAAGGGCATATTGGGGAGAAGTAAAAAAAAAATAATAATTGTTGCGGTGGTGGTGGGGCGCGCGCCTCTTTTTTTTCTTTTTTTTTCTACACGTGCACAGACTACCTGAGGGCAACGACGTATGGTCTAAAGGGGAATTACTGATCGAACCCGTAATAACTTTCTTGCTCGACCAACCTATAAGCACAGCAGGTAATGAGGAGTATTTTTTTTTTGGTCCTTTTTCGAAAACTATGGAGTATGTAGAGTTTGTGTTTTTACTTTTATGATCGAACAGCAGGGCCTCGATGAAGATGTAACGAAGATTGTGCTTGCGCAGCTTACGGATATAGATTAAGGGAGCGTTGCTTTCAAATCTGAATAAAACGTTTTTTAATACACTTATGATTTCCATTATTATTGCCTGACTTCCACCAGGTAGTGTTGGTTGAGGTGCCGTTGGGTTCTGTGCAGATGCACTGAGGGCTGGGTGGGCGCTCCTATACCGACGCAGATGCACCGCGGAGCGGGCGCCTCAGCCGACCGATTCCGAGGATCGCTTTCATACCTCTGCCCTCGTCGCACTCATGGAGCATTATACCATTACCAGCATAGGGCACCGCTGGAGGTGCAACAACGACGGAGGGATAAGAGCGATCTTCTGAATCAGTCGGCTGGCTCTTGCACACCCCGCCGTATTGACTTTGTTCTTTCCGTCTGGCGAGGCGGGGCGTGGCGGGGCGTGGCGGGGCGTGGCGGGGCGTGGCGGGGCGTGGCGGGGTGCACCCCCGGTACCCCCGGTGCTCGCGCTGGGTGGGGCGCACACCTGCCTGGACCTGCCTGCGACTCTGGTCGGCGCGGCGGGCGACGGCAGGCAGCCCTTTCATTCACTCCCTCTTCATTCATCACACAAAATTTAAAATAAAATAAAAGAAAATAATAATAATAATAATAATAATAATAATAATAATAATAATAATAAAACATTTATTATTAGCTGGATAGGCACTAGCTGAAATATTAGCTGGCTTAGCTAATATTTTTGTTACTGTGCTGGAAAACGCCTAATCTGGTATAGCCAACGCTTTTACCTGTCGCAGGCAAAAAATATAGCTGAGAGAGCAAATATTTTCAGCTGGTGCCATTTTAGCTGATGTATTAACTGTTTTAACGAATTTTTTCCATGTAACGTTCCATAAAAATCACAAATCCGCAGCCCGCAGCTGCAGGATATTTGACAAGCTTATCAAGCCATTTTCTACAACTCCAATGTCAGTGCAAATACAAAGAAAAAGGGAAAAAAAAGGCCCATATTGTTTTCCAAAAAGTTTTTTTTTTTTAAAAAAAAATTCTTATACCGGTGGATCTCTTTCAGAAGAGATACAATGTACTTTGTGGCCTTTGACTCTGTCAAACACTCTAATAAAACCACCATAGGGCTTCGCGGCTGTGATGCCTCCCGCATCTCCGAGCCCCTCAGCAGCCAGGATCCAGGCCCTGCCTCTCTTTGCACATATATGAGAGCCTGCGCCATGCCATGCCACGCCGCGCGCATATTGTGGTCGAACAAACCACACGATTCGCCAGAGAGATCAGCCCGGGGATCAGAATGAGGACTGTGAGTGTAACCAGAAGGGCACGTGCTGGAGGGGGAGAGAGAGAGAGAGAGAGAGAGAGAGAGAGAGAGAGAGAGAGAGAGAGAGAGAGAGAGAGAGGGAGAGAGAGGGAGAGAGGAAGTAAGAGGGTGGGGACCAGGAGAATAAAGAAGGAAGAGGGAGGAGAAAAAAAAAGACCAAGAGAAGAAAAACCAGGGATGAGGAGAAAGCTCGTAAGAAGTGGGCTTTTGCCTTTGATGTGGTAAGCAGGAGGTTATGTGTGTTCTGCCTGGCGAGCGCCACCGGCCGCGTAGCCAGGCAGGGGGGGGGTGCTGCTTGTCGTGGCGGGTCAGGCAGGAGTGGTCGGTGTGAGGCATTTATTAATTACAGAAGAAACCATACGGAAAAATTATTGCTTGCCATCTACTTACGTAAAGAGCTGACATTGGGACGTATACCTCCTCCTAAAATACGCCGAAAGCTATATTATTTTTTTTAAAAAGAACTGTTATTATTTAAGAAACCGACTGAAAAATGACTATACCTCTGTTTTATTATTATTATATTTGTTTCAAATTGTGAGAAACTGGGGGGTTGATGTTCGTCAACATTGAGGATTGCTGCCCCCTACCTCATCACAACCTTCTCTTGTTCTCCGATTGCAGACTCCCCCCCCCCCCCTCCCTCCCCAACCACCACCACCCGCACCCTTCGCGACGCGATTGTCGCCGCGTTTGCCGTTTGCAGAGAGTGCCAGTATGCCGCCACCGGGCCCCGTCACACTCCTCGTCACACGACCGCCCCGTCACGCCATGCCGCCGTCACAGCGCGTGTCACGCGACCAGCCCAGCCCCCCCAGTCACCCTGACACGTCACGTCCTAACAGAATTAGTTTGTGCAAAGGTAGTGTCTGCCGCGCCGCCGCGCGCCATTGACTCTAAATATTCATGAAATCCATTAACTCCGTGATAGGACCGCGTCGTGTTTGCGCAGCCGCAACAAGACGGACAGAAACTTGAGCCACCGCCGCTGCTGCTTCTGCTGCACCGCAGGCCGCACACATTTGTAGGTGTGAGAATGTCACACACGTGTAGGCGTGTGAATGTCACACACGTGTAGGCGTGTGAATGTCACACACGTGTAGGTGTGTGAATGTCACTCACGTGTCGGTGTGTGAATGTCGCACACTTGTAGGGGTGCCCCGCAGTCTATTGTTGAGGTCCTACGCTAAGAGTGGTGAGCTATTCTGCAACCCGGGGAAATTTTCCAGGAAGTTGTGTTGTAAAAATTTCAATGACAAATCCTGAAATTACAAAGCTCAACGTGGTAAATTTTCAGCATATTTTTTTTAAAGTCTCAATTTCTGAAATAATGTTGTAAATGGTGAATGGCAAGTGTTGTACAACGTTTTCTCTCCGTTTGGAGCCTTCAGTTTTGAATTCGAAACCATTGAACCATTTAGTTTTGCGATTTTACACGGTCGTACTTTATTTTCGCAGTGTCTACTGACGCTTACATGGAACGGAACACATAGATTTGCCGAAGAGAAACAACTCTGAAAGTTTTGTAGAACATTTTTAAAAATCACACAAATTTCACAAAAAAAAAAATGGGGTAAATTCAAGCAAAAAATTCACAACAACTTTATGAAAATTCACAAAAATCCACAAAATTTGCTCATTAAAATTCAGAGGTGTTTCCCCCTCGAGATATGCAGAGTACGTGAATCTCGTACGGATGCAAGGGTGGGGGGCGGGAATAACAAAAGTGAATGGGTTCGTTCTCTTGTCTCCTGCTTCGTGATCGTCCTTGGAAACCAAAGGAATCGGCTTTACCGCGCGCGGACGCGGGGGGCCAGCCCGCAAGTACTCCATCAAATTCGACCGGAAATCGAGCAACGCCGCGCGGCGGCGCGCCATTTGATGACTGCAAAAGGGGTTCCGAAGGGTTCCAGCCCTCCAAATCGATACGCTGAGTAAGCCGCACCATTCCTTGGGAGTCGTAGGCTGGGGGGGGGGGGGGGGGATTTCACATGGGTTGTGGGAGATGGCGAGAGATGGGGAGGGGGCTGGGAGGGAAGGGGGCTACAATGGGACATATTCCGGATTATACCGTGACGTTCGCCAGCCGCACCGCGACCCGTAATTCGGTCATCTCCATTCCCGATTGGTCGCGTTTGATGCCACGACAGCAGAAGCCACCGCGAGGAGGAGGACGGGGCGGGAGGAGGGAGATGGTTGTCCGTAACGTCCGTACTTTGCGGGGGGGGGGGGGGGTCTCTATACCCTTGACTTGACTTGAGAGAACCAGGCCACAAATGACCCAAGGTTGCTTATAACAAACCCTCTGTTTACACAAGCTTATTGTGCGAAAATTTCAGACTCGTACGTAGGTGTGTGAATTTCATACACGTATGAAGGAGTGCGAATTTTCATGCGTCTCCGCTCGTCCGAGTTGTAATGCAGTGGAAATTTCTGAGGAAAATCCACACATTTGCCCCGTCGTGTACGAATGGAAGTTTACACACTTCAAAGTAGATGTCACACTCGCAATTCTCTTCTGCTGCAGTGTGGTTGAACTGAACCGGCGACTGCTGCGCAAACTCGCGCGGAGTGCAGTCGGCAAAAGAGGTGCGCATCAGGTGAGTTTCATACCGAGATGGGAGAGATTGGGAAGGGGGGCGGAAGGGGGGCGGGGTTCCTGGGGAATCAGCCAGTACACCCATACAGACAGAGACCGCCCCACCACCACCTGCAACTCGGGGTTCGTGGCGACGGCCAGGTCCAAGACACGGTTCCGGGGTGGGACGGGGCGGGGCGGGGCGGGGCGGGGCGGGGCGGGGCGGGCACCGCTGGCCGGTGCCGCGCCTTTGTGGCTCAAGAAGCCAACATTCCTGGACATCTCAGTGTGTGGCGGGGCGAGGCGGGGCGGGGCGCAACAACTCGGGGCGCTTTAGCGAAATTGCTTTTTGGGCGCGCTCGCTGCTCTGCCCCGCCCCGCCCCGCCCCACCTCACCCTATCCCGCCCCGCCCCGGCCCGGCTGTGGGCGCTCGAGCATCAAAAGACGTGGGAGAGCTAGGGGCCCCTCGGCTTACGTGACCACATGCGATTTTCGCCGCGATTACCTACCACCTACCCCGCGCAGTGAGCGGTTCAAATACCGGCGTCAGCCTCCCCCCTCCCCTCCGGCCTAAAAAAAAACTACGCCCCCCCCCCCCCCTGTGAGAAGATGAAAAACGCCGGATGAGGGTACAGACGAGGAAAGGATCACTCATACAAAATGCGTTCAATGATTTTTTCGACTTTTGATTTTTTTGATTTTTGCTTTGCTTTTTCTTTTCAAAGGAAAATTTCTGTCACTTTTAGATAATTTTTGTATTTTCTCCCAATATTTTTGTCAGTTTCTTATTCATTTGATCTCATTTTTTTGGATTTTTCCGTATATATTTCTTCTTGATTTTTTTCTTATTGTTTTATTTTTTTACAGTGATATTTCGAAGTGACTCCCCGTCAAGTACAGAGGAGCAGAAAAGGAAAAACCTTCCCCTACAGAATGTGTGAATGATATGTCCAGCAGCTCAGCTCGCACTGTGGCTTTGGCAAAAAATAAAGAATTCAAAACCAAAAAGATTTACTTTTGCTTCCGTAAAACACGAAACGCTGACCAGAACATCAGACTAACCTCTAACCTCACCTCCCTCACCTCCTTCCGTAAGCTCTCCCCCGCCCCGCCCCGCCCCGCCCCGCCCCGCCCCGCCCCGCTCAGCGCCACACTGGGAGGTGTTGCGCGGCCGCTCTGCCGCTCCCACGTGACTCCCTATGTCCGGCCGGGCCCGACGACCGGAAGTACACGACTTAGCCGGGCCCGCATCCAGCAGACTTCAGGCTTCCGGCTCCGGTGGCGGGCGAGCGCGCGCGCTCTGCTCGGAGAGGGAGAAAGAGAGAAAGAGAGAAGGTCTTTCCCTGCTATGCTCTCTCGCTCTCACCCCGTCACACACACACACACACACACACACACACGCACACACACTACTGCCCTATGTGCACCGGGGAGGGGGGGAGGAGGGGGCGTTGCCCCTAGCGGTGTGGGGGAGGGGGGCGGTCTGCACTCTCTGGCTGGCTGGCGGCGCCCGGCGCGGGAGGGGAGGGGGGCGGAGGGGGGCGGAGGGGGGCGGGCGCTGGGGGCGGACGGAGTCCTCTGTAGCTCCACCCACGTCTCTTATTCTCCGTCTCTCTCGCACTTTCTTTCGGGCCCACCAGCACCGCACACCACGACGCGCCGGCCCGGCCCGGCCCGGCCCCCCCGCCCCGGTCGCGCTCGATCACATTCGTCAGCAGGAGGCTGCTGCTGCTGCCGGCTGCATCGGGGTGGAGTGGAAACCCAGGTGTGTGAATTTCGCACATTTGTGGCTGTGTCAATTTTTCACATACACTTCAACAAGTAATGGTATAGATCTTTCTTGTGATTATAATTGTTTTCTGAAGGATAGTCACACACTTGCAGTGCCTAGTATACGAATGGAGAGTTACGCGGCCGAAAGTGTGCTACATTCTCACACTTGGGTATCCTTTGCGGCGTATAAATATAAAAGATACTGCAGATTTTTTTTATCGCTCGCCCGCGCGCTCGGTGCCTTTGTCGAGCGGCGCATAAGGTACACGTGTGATGTAAGAAAATTCGACTGGGGTAGAAAAAAAATAGTAATAAAATCAAAATGTTTGCGGTGTAGGTGTGCACCCAGGCCCCCCCTGTGCGCTGCGGGGCTAAGCCATCCCGATCAGCAGCGGCAGTCGTCGTTCTAGGGGTTCCGCCCCCTCCCCCCCCCCGCCCCCTCCTCTCCCCGCCCCTTCTCGGGTCCGACCGGTCCGGCCTACGGACGAGCCGGTGAAACCGATCACCCGCGAGAGCCACCCCGCACCGCTTCCCCGCCCCGCCCCGCCCCGCACCGCTGCCCCGCCCCGCCCCGCCCCGCCGCGCCGCACTGGCGAGATGACGCACCACCGGAAGTACAACACGTGGCGTGGGCCGGCGCGGTGTCGCGCGGCACGTGCGGGCGGGGCGGGGCGGGCGGGGGTCACAGTCGTGGGGCTTCGCGTGTCCGGAGGGGGCCGCCAGCCGGGCTGCACACCGCTCCACCCCGCCCCACCCCGCCCCACCCCGCCCCACCCCGCCCCGCCCCGCCCCACCCCGCCACACCCCGCCCCGGTTGCACTGTCCTACACAGCTGATCGTCGCACCCTTCCGGCATACCGACGCAGATCAAACCGGGCGCGGATCCAAAGGATAAGGTATCTTTCTCTACCCGAGAAAAAAAAATACGATTTCACGAAATCCTGGTAGACAACGGAGTTTCTATAACTATGGTAAAATTATTGTGAGTGTATCATAAGACTGTAAGAAAACGCAGTAGTTTTGTTTAGTTTACGATAGTCAAGATAGTGACTAAATAATTATAAATTCGATTTGATAAGGCGGTTTTCGAGCAATGAATACTCTCCGACTGTTAGGCCGTCATCTAAACGCCAGGAAAAAGAGAGAAAAGAAGCTCTCCTTCTGACAGCAAAAAATGGGCGGCGAGGTCACGGCCGGAGCGGAACGTCAACAATACCGTCCCCTCCACCGAGCGCACCGAAGGGGCGAACCGGGGCCCTAAACCTAGCGACTTTAACTATTTATTTTAGCTGAACGAAATGTTAGGCAGCCGAAATTAATGTGAAAATAGCAGTTCCAGACCTGCGGAAATCGTTTTGCAAAGTTTCATGGAGGTTCAAAACGTAGGAACACAAGTGATTTACGAAAATGATACACGTAAATGTACACCATTTCAAGAATTCTGCTCACCAGATTGAAGTCAAACTTACCAAACCGTTTTCTGCAGGTAAAAAAGTACTATTTACGCATTCAGTTCGCCTTGTCAACGTTTCGATAACTTTATACGATGATTTAAAGTCGCGAGGTGGGAGCCTCAGCTCCCGGCCGAGGCGGCCATGGTTGAAAGACGGCCGGCGACACAGCGCACGCGCGTCCACCTCAAACAAACCTTGTTTACACAACGTGCCAACCTAGAAAACATGAAAAGGATCACTAATCCCCCTACGTTACGATTTGAAATTATTATCTTAGGTTGGCAGAAGTGCGCCGCAGTCGACTGTTCGTTCGGTAAAAATGAAGTAGGTTTCGAAAGGGCGGTATGGTGGTCACGTGCGAATTTCAGTGGTGTCATCTCTTTCCTGAGCGTTTCACTGAAGCAGAGCTTTGTTTGAACGCAGACTTTAGAGGTTTCTCTTTCGCTCCGTGTTGGCTCGACTCCGCCTAGCCCCACCACGAAAAACTATCCCCTTCTCCTGGTGATTTCAGCTGACAAGTCGAGCATTACCATAGCAACTGAAATTTCAATTCAAATTTACAGAAAATCTGTAGTTTAAATTTCTATTAAACTTTCAGAGTGAGTATACAAGTTTACATACTGTAACTGTAGGTAATATTATAAAAATCGTTGGAGCGGATTTTTTCCCCCCGTAAGGGACCATATAAAACAATTGACAGACGTTTCAAAGCGATTTTAGAAGGCAACTCCGTTGCCTAAAAAGGGGGCGGTGAAGCAAACCTTCGCTCCATCTCGGAGTGGCTTATCGAGATTGCAATCTGATTTTCTTTGTTGCCATTTCTTTCTGACAAAATAAAAGTGAACATGAGTATTTTTGATTGAAATTTTGTGCAGAGTGTTTTGAAGGAGCCGGATCACTGAGCTAGACAGGCAACGTGGTGGACAATGTGACCGAATACGAGGGAGATTTCACTTCCGTAAAACACTGTAAACCTGATTCATGTATTACGTGGTATTCCACAATGTAATACCAAAAACCACAACAATAGAAAATACACGCACATCTGATCCAAATTATTCTCTCAATTACATGATTAAATAGGATTTTTAATAAATCATTGTGAATTATTTCTATTTATTGCAAATTATTGGAAATTAACTTGCAATAATGCAAAATAATCACAATTATTTCAATTATTTTTTTAAAAAATTCAGAAGCAAATTTTGCTCTGCAATTGAAAGGGTGGCGTGAAAACATGGAAAATTTTTGCGGCAGTAAACCTCCCGAAGGAGGTTGCGGTTCCCGCCAGGCACAGGGCTTTTACCCCCTGTGGCAGCCAACTGCTTCGGTGTTCCATGGGAACCGGCGCTTTGCTGACTGCGATCCTATCGCGCAATTCGACAGATTTGATCCCCGTACCACCATTGGCCTACCCCTAGAGGTACGAGCGGTGTCAAGGGCGTTAGACTTCCTGATCCCAGTTTCAGAGGCCTTACCTCAGAGGGGTACGCGGGATTCGAACCCACAACCCCGAGTGCCGACACGTAGCCAGAACAGGAAGCGACCCAACGCCCAGAGCCACCGAGCCAACGGAGGTGAGACGTGTCTAATTTCTACTTGACCTGCCCTGGAGCAGCTGCCAAAGGAAATGCCAAGCGCGAAAAACACTTTCCCGAGTGGGAATCGAACTTCGGACCCCTCGGTTCGGTGTTGCGCGCTCTACCAACTGAGCCACGACGCCACGATGACTGTACAGTGCGACGGGTTGGCGTCGTATTTGCCCTGTCCTCCTGGCTGGAGGCTGCGGGAGATAGGGTAAATACGAAGCGAACCCGTCGCACGGTACAGTTATCGAGATATCGTGGCTCAGTTGGTAGAGCGCGCAACACCAAACCGAGTGGTCCGAAGTTCGACTCCCACTCGGGGAAGTGTTTTTCGCGTTTGGCATTTCCTTTGGCAGTTGCTCCAGGGCAGGTCAAGTAGAAATTAAACACGTCTCATCGCCGTTGGCTCGGTGGCTCTGGGCGTTGGGTCGCTTCCTGTTCTGGCTACGTGTCGGCACTCGGGGTTGTGGGTTCGAATCCCGCGTACCCCTCTGAGGTAAGGCCTCTGAAACTGGGATCAGGAAGTCTAACGCCCTTGACACCGCTCGTACCTCTAGGGGTAGGCCAATGGTGGTACGGGGATCAAATCTGTCGAATTGCGCGATAGGATCGCAGTCAGCAAAGCGCCGGTTCCCATGGAACACCGAAGCAGTTGGCTGCCACAGGGGGTAAAAGCCCTGTGCCTGGCGGGAACCGCAACCTCCTTCGGGAGGTTTACTGCCGCAAAAATTTTCCATGTTTTCACGCCACCCTTTCAATTGCAGAGCAAAATTTGCTTCTGAATTTTTTAAAAAAATAATTGAAATAATTGTGATTATTTTGCATTATTGCAAGTTAATTTCCAATAATTTGCAATAAATAGAAATAATTCACAATGATTTATTAAAAATCCTATTTAATCATGTAATTGAGAGAATAATTTGGATCAGATGTGCGTGTATTTTCTGAGGTCATCCCAACAATATACCCTTAATTGATCAAATATTGTGTGCAATACTGCTCAAGTACCGTGAAACCGAGCGTGAAACACTGAGTAGTCTGCACAAGATTTTCCTATGTGAATTGTCCCTCGGTTATAGCTACTTGTGCCCACTTTCTTCACCCTCAACGAAATTCTGTGCGTGTGAACTGCAGCAAGTGGAGGTACAGTTAATAGTCTTACGTCCACATTACCCTTCATAGTGCGTGAGGGGTGTAAGACGGGCGGTGGATCATTTTATACCGTGGGTCATGCTGTACTGGGATGATCTTACCCCTGGGGGTAGTGGGTGGGTAATCTGATGTCCCGACACCACCGCGGCGAACGAAGTTAGCGCGCGGGGCGCGGGGCCCGCCCGCAGCTTCTGACATCCACCGCCTCCCCGTCTGATTTATTCCCCGCCCCGCACTGCTGCCCCCCTTCCCCGGGGGACCCCCTGGGGGCAAGGGCAGGACTGTGGAGGCGGGGGCGGGGGGGGGGGGCAGTAGGAGCAGAGCTTCGCGCACGCTGCTTGTGGCCAAGCACGCCGGCGGGGCGGGGCGGGGCGGGGCGGGGCGGGGCGGGGCGGGGCGGGGCGGGGCGGGGCGGGGCGGGGCGGGGCGGGGCGGGGCGGGGCGGGGCGGGGCCGCGGGCAGCAAGGGGAGGCTCTCGTTTTGGCCTTGTGCGGGGCTCGCCGCCCCCGTGGTGCTCCGCGAGCTGCCCTGCGCCCGCGGCGGTGGGCTATGGATTCGGGTGAGAAATTCACCCCTCTCCTCTACCGCAGCATAGCCCCTACAATCGTTCACTCATTCTCTCTCTCTCTCTCTCTCTCCTCCTCCTCCTCGCTCTGTCTCTCTCTCCTCTTCCTCTCTTCCCCCCCCCCCACCCTGCGGCCTCTCTGGTCTGATTCGAGGTACCTAACAAGCGTAACCGACCGTGCGCCAGCGTGAACTCGGGCCGTACCGCCGTACCGTAGTACTGGGCCATGCCGGGGCCGGCCCCGCTCACAGCACGTCTTTGCTGCTTCAACGACCTTCTGCCCCCCCCACCCCCACCCCCCTTCTAACTCTCTCACTCCCTCCAATACGCCCTCTCCTCTCCTCCTCGACCACACGTAATGATAATTGTCAAAATATAATCCCGCCGGCCACAAATTTCTCGCTCTTTTATCGGCTCACCCAAACACCCCTGGCGCCGCCGCCGCGGCAGTTCCATATATCTGCCGCTAGTTACCGTTGTGCTGTACAACATCAACTTTTACCCCACCGTCCAAAAGTTTTACCCCTTTTTTTTTGTTCCCTCTCTCTTTTTCCCAACCCCTTTATCGCTGTTTTTTCCCCCTTCTTTTTTTCCTTTTCCTGGTGCTGCCGGCCGGTAGCGATGCAGCGACCTTTCGCTTCCGGTGAGTGTGGGAGTGTGTGTGTGTGTGTGTGTGTGTGTATGTGTGCGCGCGAGTGTGTGCGTGTGTGTGAATGTGTATGTGTGAGGGAGAGAGCATGCGTCGCGCCCCTGGAGCCCTGGGCCTGGGCTGGGAGCTCCCGTAGCTGGGCTCGGACCGGCACTCAAGAGGCCCCCGGAGACGGAAATCCTCTGTGTCCGGGCCGGGCCAGGGCCGCCAGGGCTTGCACCTCCCCACCTTCCCCCTCCACCGCTCCATCCTGGCTGGCCAGTTGTCAGTCTAGTCTAAATCGGCTTGCTTCGCCCCCTACCCGTCGGGGAGCGGGGTGCGGTAGGGTGGGGCGGGGTGGGGGAGGTAAGCCCTTGCACTGAGTGAAACTGATAAGGCCAGCTGGATAAAGCGGGGCGCAAGTGCCGGCGTACTCCACCCCGCCTCGCCCCGCCTCGTCTCTGTTCACCTTACTACGTACGTACGTACCCGCCACAGCCGCGCGCGTATAAATCGAAAACTCAACATCAATCTTTTTCCTGAACGCGCGAGATATACGGACAGTACGCGCGCCGCGCGCGAGGCGAGGCTGAGCGCGAGGATCATCCGTATGAGAAATCACGCGGGCCGTATCGGCAGCGGCAGCAGCTAGTGTTCTCCCTCCGGCTGCCCGTGCCCCGCGCTCTGCACCCTACACCCCCTGCAGAGGGGTTCCGGTGCACGCACTCGTCGGCGCTCTCCTTGAGTGCGAGAGAGACAGAGCGCTCCCGCACCCTCGGCAGACTCCTCCGGTGCGAGAAAGACAGAGTGAGGAGTGCACGCACCGCACCCCACGCCCCTCGCCTCCTGCACTTGCCGCACGCCTCGAGTTTCTTCCTCAAGTTCGGCGTGCCCAACTCCACAGCCGTGCGGCTCGCACTCGCAGGCCGGCCGCGGCCGCCGATCGGCCGTCGCCGTCGACCTCGCCGATGCCTCGGGCGACGCCGTCGCGCGCCGTCGTCCAAAACGCATCGGCTAGCGAGACGACGGCGACGCCCTTCTTGTGCTGCAGTGGAGCGCCGTGGCGCGAGAGGGGCGCGGCACTGTCACGCCTACACATTCTACTACAAGTAAGACATGAGAGTAGTGAGGGAGTGAGACGTCGGTGGTCGTCTTCGGAATCGGGGAAGGGAGATCCGGCGAGAAAACGGCGCCTCTTTTTCCGCGCGACGGACCGGGCCGGGCCAGGGCGGGGCAGGGGCGGGCCCGGGGCGGGGTGGTGCGGGGTGGGGCGGGGTGGGGCGGGTAGGCGGGGCCGCCCCGTCTAGACAGCCGCAAAGCGCGGCGGCAGCGGCCCGTCCCCCGCTCGGAGCCCTATAGTAGTTTGTTCTTGCCGCCAAGTCTAACTTAATTAATCTATTCGCCGCCGGTGAAGTAGTCGGGTGACACAGGTGGGTAGTTCGCCGCCGCCCCGTTCCCGACCCCGCGCCGGCCAGGCCCGGCCCGGCCCGGCCCACCCTCCCTTCATTCGTGCCACCACTCTTACTGAGTGCGTCGCGAAAAAGTCAGGAATGCGATTCGGCCGCCGTTGAGTTAGGCAACCCATTTACCATCCGTCTTTCTCACCCGCCTGGCCAGGCCAGCCGTCAGATTCCGAAGATTGCTCTCTTACCGCAGTCCTTGTCGCACTCAGGGCGCCCTGCCACCTCGACCGGTGGGCCGCCACAGGTGCGACAAGGACGGAGGCACGAGAGTGATCTTCGGTTGAATCAGTCGGCAGTGCCGTAGGTTCCGTAGTTCCGTCCCGTCCGTTCCGTTCCGGTCTGGTCCGTTCCTCGTGTCGTGTTCGTTGTTGCCGGTTGTTGTTGTTGTTGTTGCCACCGAAAGGGTTATTGTGTGTTTAACTTTCAGTCGTTTTGTCTTATTTTTGCTTCATAATGACTGCTTCATGACAGCGGTCATGGCAGCTGAAATGTGTGCAGTGAAAATGCAGAGTGCAAGTGCATTGAACTTGGATTTAACCGATTTAACCTTTGTCAGGTGACTTCGGAAAATTTTTTGCGTTTTAATAACTGCGGCGGTCATGGCAG
Organism: Frankliniella fusca; assembly: GCA_029379305.1. Lineage (NCBI taxonomy): Eukaryota > Metazoa > Arthropoda > Insecta > Thysanoptera > Thripidae > Frankliniella > Frankliniella fusca. The sequence continues at coordinate 131,584 of JAHWGI010000076.1, read as the reverse complement.
TTAAAGTGCGTGTAGTGAAAATTCAGTGCAAGTGCATTGAACGCGGACTTAACCTATATCAAGTGACTTCAACCCTTGGCCAGAGGCGCGAATGTGGCTAACCTCTTTTGCTGTGTGAATCTTGTCTGTCTGCAAGACCATGCAAGATTATTCATATGGAAATGTTTTGTGGCGTCATGGAATGGAATTGTGAGCTGGCACTGTGAAATGAAATATGATGTGGAGGAGTAGTGCCGTATCCTAACCCTTTTGTGGGAGTCAGTGTGAAGGAAACCAGCAAAGAAGTTAGTGGTGAGTGAGGCGCTTTGTTTCTTTTTGTAATGATTTACTATTCTTACCTGTGGAATTATGTTTGTGTATTTGTGTGATTTGATGTGCTTTGGCTAGTTTTAGTTTGATATACCATTTCTTACTGTTAAAATCTTTTCCAAATAAATTAGTTATTTTACCGTGCAGATCTTTTTAACCGCAATTAAACCTGTTGCCCATTTTAGAACAAGCTATTATCATATGCTTCATTCTTTGTGACCTCATATTTTTCTAGAAAGATGAAAAGTGGTAAAAGTAACGGGCAAAATTAAAACTTTCGTTTGTGTAATGTTGGAACGTTAAAGATTCATATTTATTTATCACCAACCATTGACCAATATGTCTTTTAAAAAAAAGAATTTTAGAAGTAATAATAACTTGTAATACCAAAACTTTCTTTTGAAAAATATTGGCATATGTTTATCACCAGCCGTTGACTAAAATGTTAATGAAAAAGAGTAATGAAGGTAAAAATAATGTGGAACATCCAAACATTCTTTTACATGATATTGGCATATTGAAGAATTGTTCATCACCAACAGATGACGGATAACAATTGTTATCTAAACTTTGTATTTGTTCTATCATAAGAGTTTTAGTCTTTTTTAAATAAGTGTTACTACTTTTAAATTGGTGAGCTTTTTCTTCTAAACTCTTTGTAGCTACATTAAAAGTCCCTTGAAAAATTCCTTTTGAGTGAGCTTGATTGAGTTCGGCAACACTAAAAGCCAGAGGTGTGTGAATCTCATCCTGTCACAATGAGAATGATATCCATATACTGTCCACACACCTGACGAATGGAATGTGAGCTACCTGCCACGCCTCAAGTAAGAAGTGAATGTTGTGTTCTTGCAGTGCACCTGGTGATTGCTGGCTTCCGGGTGATCGATACCAGCCACGCCTCCTTCGTGGCCGTGCCCAAGCCCTGCCCCTGCTGCCACTGCTGCCCCTGCCCACCCACGGCAGCCCGCCCTGGCCACCTGTCACCAAGATGAAGACCCCCAGCGCCGTGGCCTGGCGGCGCGCTGGCGGCGCGTGTCACCAAAGGTTAGTGCACTCTGCAAACAGAACTTGCTGTCTGTAATCTTCCGACGGAGGTCGCACTTGAACTGTGTGAATTTCCGGTCCTCGCGTGTGACGAGAAAACCTGCTCAAACAACGCACGCCATTTGTCGTTCAAGTGAGTGAACGGAAGCGAATCACATCACACACCTACAGGTGTCGTGTGGCTTTCACACTCCTACAAGTGTGTGAATTTCACACACACACACTCACACACAAGTTTGTGAATTTCACTCACACACAAGTGTGTGACTTTCACACTCGCACAAGTGTATGACTTTCACTCGCCTATACACTTGCGAGTTACCAAAGCGAAAGCGAAACCGCAGAGCGGGACACGCACCACGCTACAAGTGGTGACGGCGGCAGTGAATTTCTCATGATCGGCACGGCTTCAGAGGGCGCCGCTACTACCCCCCTCCCCCCTCCCCCTGCGCCAGCTCCCAGCTGCGTGATGCACGTCATCTGCGTCCGACTGCCCCCCCCCCCCCAAATCCCCTTTCGCCCCCTCCCCCTCCGGCCCCTTCCCGACCTCCATATCTCCTCTCCCCCGCCGCCCTTTCGTATGAACGTTATGAGAAATTGCTCCGGCCGTGCTGCTGACAGCCCCGGTCGGTCATGCAGTTACGCCCCCCCTCTCCCCCGGTCCTAATGCCAGTGCCATCGCTGATCATTGGGCCGGCGGGCCGGGCAGTTCCGCGGCCCAAGTGTGTGAATGTCTTACACTTGCAGGCGAGATCACTCATACAAAATCTGTACTGTGATTTTATTGACTTGTGATTTTTTATTGTTTTGTTTTGATTTGTTGGTTTTTTCTTTTGATTTTTCGAAGAAAATATGTCTGTTTTTTTGGTAAATTTTGATCTTTTACCCCAATTTCTCAATTTTCTTATACTTCATTTCGGTTTATTGTAAATTTTTTCTTAAATTGCCGGATTTTTCTGTATTTTTTTCTTCTTTTGAGTGATAGTTATTTTGGGGGGTCCGTGCATTGATTTTTCGAAGTGACTTCCCCCTCGCTTGCAGGTGTGTGCGTTTTGAGTCATGCGCTCGCTCGCTGGAGTTTGAAATTCCTGGGAAATGGAACACCTTATTTATTTTTCCTTGTGTGGTAAAAATGAGAATTCGTACACCTTCAGGTGTGTGTCATTCTCACACCCGATCGTCCAGCGAGTGATGACATAGTCGGCGTTGGACATTTATGCTGTCCGCGTACGTATTGCCTCATTGCAGCGCAAACCCCTTCCACCTCGTCGTTTTGTGTGTATGACATGCAAAAAGTTTGGAATATGGTTGGCCGATATATATATCCTCTTCCTAGCCTATTGTGCTTCCTTTTTCTGTGACAGTGGTCTCCCATCTTTTTTTTTCTGCATTATAGTATTACAATTTTTTTTTCGTCCGGCGTGAAATATGAAGCTACTTGCGCTCCGACGCTGCTGCGTGTTGCAGTTTTGCCGAACTGCGGTGGCAATGCTGCTGCGTTGAGTGGCACCCGGGAAGGGAAGCAGGGAGGGGAGGGGTTGTAGGGGCTGTAGGGGCTGGGGAGCGGACCTGATCAATTATTGGTGACGACCTGTTCGGCTCGTTTGATTAGCCAGCAGTGTGCTGCTGCAGTCCGCCAGTACACCTCCTCTCCCCTCCTCCCCCAACCTCTCCTCTCTCCCTCTCCCTCCCCTCTCTCCCTCTCCCTCCCACGCCCCATCCTCCCCACTCTGGCAGCCTGCTGCTGCCGACCCATTAATGTGAACGAAAAAATTAAGAATTCACCATTTTTCATTATTTATTAAATAATTATAACGTGACGCCGAGTTTAAAGTTTAACGGGGAAGTGCATACGGTGTGATCCCTCACATGCCGGCCGGCCCACACACGCCACGCATGCTCATGCTATCGAGTCAGAGTGATAAAATTTTCACTTTTATGGTTATGACTCTTCTGGGTCGCGGGTGACCTGGTGAGCGAGCCCGCCAATCCAGGTGTGTGTGTGTGTGTGTGTAGGAAGAGGAGACACTACTGGAAAGGAGAGAGAAGGAGAGGTTGAAGCCGGTATGGTCTCTTTGGAGAAAACAGCGAAGACGCACTGAGAGATTGTCCTGCTATAGGCACAATACTTTTGCTAAATGCTACCAAATGCTACCGTGGCACCCAAATGTTACGAGCTAGACATGAAACTTTTGATGCCCGGCTCCAAAAGTGTTGATGCCAGGATTAGGGTTGTTAGCAGTAAGCAAAAGTAATGTGCCTAGCATGAAAAGTTTTTCTCAAGTGCGAATCAGTGATACAGGCAGAAGGCGACGGTTTGACTATGGAGGCTTTTATTAACATACACTGAGAAAATTTTTGGTTGCAGCGATCAAACTGTATTTCGATCCGTCGACTTTGTCATAGGCATCGAACTTTTAGTTCTCGCAATAGAACTTTCGGTTAAAGCGGCTGAATTTTTCAATGCCTATAACTACTCTGACGGATCGAAGAAAACAGTTTGATGTTTGGGCTTTGAAGATTTGATGACTGCGATAAAAAAAATTTCTCAGTGTGGGTAAGCGCACTGGAAACAGAAAGCGTATGAATCTCGCACACTCGTGGACGAGTTAATAACAATCCAGGAACTTAAGTCTCACAACTGGACATAAGCACATTAATCCTTGGACAAATGCGTCTACAAATTTGTAAAAAAGTAAAAAAAAGAAAAAATCCCTGGGCCAGATTTTTTGTCCCATAGGGGCAATATAAAACAACTGACTAACGTATCGACTCATAGTAAAAGGCAACTTCACTGCCTAAAAAAAAAGAAAAACTTTTTTTTTTAAAGCGAAAATTTAGTGACGTGGCTGTGGGCGTGGGTGGGCCTGTCTCAACCCCAGACAGGAGCCGGGCCGGGCACTGCACCGCTCCCTCCCAGAGGAGCAGAGGAGAAGCCGCTTGTTTGCGGTGCGGCGGCATTTTTACTGTTTATTTATCGCGTAAAGGGATTGGGCCGGAGCGTTAATACAATAATATCCTCTCTGGGGGCCAGGGGCAGGGGCCGAGGGACGTCTGGGAGGAAGAGGAGGAGGTGGAGGTTAGGCGGTGAAGAAGGAGAAGAAGAAGAAAATAGAGGGAAAGGAAGGTGCAGAGAAAAGAGCTGAAGAGAACAACACACAACTCAACATCAACAAGCTACCAACCAACCAGCCAACCAACCAACCAACAGAACAAAAACCACTTCAACAACCAAAATAAAAAAAAAAAAAAAAAAAAAAATCCCTAGCTGGAGTGGTACCGCGGACTCGTTTGTCCTTCCTAACTTTTTCTCTCCCACATCGATTCCATTCTCGACGTATTAGCTATCAGAACTAACTCGCCGCAGCACTTGCAAGATTGTTATTAGTTGAAAAAAAAAGAAAAGAAAAAAGAAAAGAAATTAGAGAGACACTCGAAAAAGAAACAAAATAAAAAAGAGGGCACAACAAAACGATATATTTATTCATGGCGTCATTTGTGGTGGATTTACCCCCTGCCTCTCCCTCGCTCCTCGGCTCCCACCCACTCGCTTCATCACCATTTCGTCGTACCCCCTTAATGACAAGCGTGCGCAAAAATCGTGGTGGCCGACGCGGGGCTCATTTTATTTGCGTCTCTCTCTCTCGTTCTTTCTGTCTTGCTTTCTCCCACGCGCCCGCTTTCGGCTTCTCTCTTTTGCCTCTCGAATTAAATACCGATTTCATGCAAGAGGGTCGCGCCCTGCTGCTGCTGCTTCGCCTTTTTGTCCACAAGTTCCCCCCCCCCCAACCCCGCCCCCCTTTCCCCCCTCGTCATCCGTTTTCCCTTGGCTACCCCCCACCCTTACCCCTACCTACCCCCATCCCTGTGGAGGGTCGCACGGAGACACAGTGTACCGACAGACAGTCTGATTGGTGCGCTCCCTCCCCAACCCCGCGCTGTCGACTCAAATAAACAAAATACGTCACTAAATCGATAAAAAGCACAACAAACACGAAGAAGACTACGACTCCTTGCGCATGTTAAGTAGTCGCGCGACAGGGTCGCGGGGAACGGGGCGGGGTGGGGTGGGGTGGGGAAAGTTGGGGGAAGGAGCGGGGTAGTGGGCCAATGCGTGGGGAACAGGGGGTGGGGGGTATTTTTTTTTTTCTTGGCAAGTCCTTCGCCCTCTCTATCGCACTCGCTCTGCCTCTCGAATGCGCGCGCAACATGTCGCATTTTGCATGGCTGATGATCGAGCATAGATAGAGATTTTGGTCTGATACACGCGCGTGTTAGGCTCCGCGTTTGTTTCGCGGTTTGGGTTCATCGATGCTCGAAACTACAGAGTATTGTTCCCCGTTGAAACGCAAAAAGTTGCGATTTTTATAATTACTTGTTTCTTTTCAAGATATATTCATTCCGAGGGCTAGTTCCCTGTTCCCGAGCAGTTCCGGATCTTTACAAACCTGGTGACTAAAAATGTCAGGAATGCCAAGTCTACCCGCAATGGTAAAATGAAAAAGCAGTGAAGTTTTCAAATGAAGAATAATAGACAATTTTTGAGTTGGATAACAGACTCAATACATCGTGGATTTCAGTTTCGTTGACTTAGCTTTAATTAGTGTTCTTTTCGCATTGTCCGTTTCGTTTTGCATTGTAGTTTTGTCCTCTGCTCCCACGCGTATACAGCACGAGGGTTGCTGTCAGGTGGCGGTTACCCAGCGCGGGGGCGGCGGCGGCGGGCTCTGGTTTTGCAGTGTAGTTTTGTGCCCGGCTCCCACGCGTATGAGCATTGCTGTCAGGTGGGAGTGTGTGTGTGTGGGGGGGGGGGGGGGCGCACCAAACAGCTTAACTTCCATTTTCTCCTCGGCCAAGCGGAATGGTCAGGCAGGCGGGCAGGCAGGCAGGCAGGCAGGCAGGCAGGCAGGCAGGCAGGCAGGCAGGCAGGCAGGCAGGCAGACCAGGCGGGCAGCGGCGCGTCAACGAGCGTGTTGTGCGCGCGGGCCAAGCGGGGCCCCGGGCCCGGGCCGGCCGGGATAGCAATTCATTCCCGAGATATTACGAGTTATGCACGGTGTGCTGGACGGTAAAAACAATGTCTGATTTTTTGAGGTAAAAGGTAAAATTTTCAGGAACTTTCGTAATTTGAGGGAAACCCCTCAGATTTTGAGGGAGGCTCCTCAAAAATGAAGGGAAATCTCCACAAATTTTGAGGAGACTTCCTCAAAATCTAAGGAGTTTTCCTCAAAGTATCCAAGGTCCTGCACCATTTTTTAAAGAAGAAAATTTATTTATTTATTTATTTATTTATTTATTTATTTATTTATTTATTTATTTATTTATTTATTTATTTATTCATTCATTTTGACATCAGATTTTGCAAACTTTAAACTACATTGCCCCTCCGAATAACAGACCATTGCGCAGAATCTGCTGCGTCAATATATGGAATTAATGCCGTCGTAACAGGGACAACCTACTCCACGGGATAGGTGCCCCCAGAGTAAACCACCCCCAGGGCAGAAGTACTACCCCCTGAGGTAGAGTCAAGGGTAGAGTACACCATCCCCAGGGCAGATGCACTCCACCATCTCGAGATAGTGGGATGGTGTACTCTACCTAAGGTAGAGTACTTCTGCCCTAGGGATAGTGTACTCAAAGAGAGTGCCTCGTCCCGAGAGTAAGTTGTCGTGTTGACACAAATGCGCTCAGAGTTGACACCTAGATATATCTTTTTTGTTTGTTTTTTTCAAAATTTGGGAGCAGAACGCAAATTTTTCCCACAAGCTCACCCAGACAAAAACAGTAAAACGTCGTCTAGATAAAAAAAAACCTTTCTAAACTCGGGTTGTGTGTCTAAGATTTTACGCTTTATCGGGTCACCTCTGAAATTTCGCCAGAATTTCTCGGCCCCTGCTGCCGCGTCACCTGCTGGGTCCGGGCCGGGCCGGGCGGTGGAGTGTGAGCTGCCTGCTGACTAGCCCTCCAAAACAAAACAACAAACTTACAAACGAAAACGTAGTGACTTAGTTTCCTTGTGACGGACACGCGACCTGCTGCTGTCAGGGCCACATGCGCTGCTGGACCATGAGAAAGAGAGAGGGAGAGAGAGAGGGAGGGGCCACAGAGCACCCAGGCATAATGTTACAGCATTTTCCCCGGGAGGACAAAGTGAATAAGTGAGAAAATCGCCTCGTCGCAGCCAACTAGAAAGTGCTTACGCGTCCGTAAACAGATTACAACGGCGCCGTGCTGTTTCCGAAAACTGTCGTCCCCGAGCCGGCTTCCCTCCCGCCCCGCCCCGCCCCGCCCCGCCCCGCCCCGCCCCACCCCGCCCCGCCCTGCAGCCAGCAACCCCTTGGGTCGCCTCGCTGGCTCTCTGGCTTCATCTCTTTCTCTCCTTTTTCGCCCTTCTGCAGCAATAGCGGTGTACGTGGTGGTCTCGGCAGTGAGAGAGAAAGAGAGAGAGGGAGAAGGAGAGAGGCGGGTAAAAGAGTAGGAAAGATGGTCGAGAGGCGGTAGGAGCGTTCGCGACAGAAATTCAAATGAGCTCAGGACGTCGCCTGCAAGATTACTGGAAACAAACTGGTAGGTTTTGGCTTGGAGATAGTGGCGTGTCGAGTTGATGCTTTAGTCGTTTGAAGAACGCGCCGGCGGGAATATGATTAGCGTGCTGGGGCCGGGCGGGACGGGGTGGAGCGGGGCGGGGTGGGGTGGGGCAGGGCGGGGCGGGGCGGGGCGGGGCGAGGCGGGGCGGGGCGGGGCGGGGCGGGGCGGGGCGGGGCGGGGCGGGGCGGGGCGGGGCGGGGCGGGGCGGGGCGGGGCGGGGTGGGGCCCCGAGAGTGGTGTCTCTGCACCCTCAACCCCCCGCACCGCACCGCTTCTCCAGCTGTCCTTCTTTACTCCCTCCTCCTCTTCGTCGGATGAAAAACCGCAGCGTCTGTCGTCGCAAAACCCTTCTCTCTTTATCTCCCTCCCCCCCCTCTCTCTCTCTCCCTCCCTCTCTCTCTCTCCCTCCCTCTCTCTCTCTCCCTCCCTCTCTCTCTCTCCCTCCCTCTCTCTCTCTCCCTCCCTCTCCCTCCCTCCCTCTCTCTCTCCCTCCCACTCTCTCTCTCTCTCTCTCTCTCTCTCTCTCTCTCTCTCTCTCTCTCTCTCTCTCTCTTTCCCCCCTCCCTCTCTCTCTACTCCAGCGATAGAGGTTTGTGGGTCGGCACTGACAGGGTCAGGACTGACTAAAGGACTTGGTGCGTAACACTGCACCTAAGCGGTTTCCGCTTTTAAGACTAAAGTCTTTCGACAATTGTCATTTTTCACATACCATCTCATCAGGTACGGGTTGCAGCAGCCCCAAATGAGCCACCCATTACACTGTTAAAAATAGTTGTCAGTTGACGACACTATCTGTGACGACTGTGTTGTTGGTTTACAACAGCATTTGTTGCATCGGTGTCACTGAGCAAAGACGCTCTAACGCTTCCTATTTCAATCGTAATGGCCGATTACGGAACAAGTACTTATATCAACTTGTTGTAACGCTACAACAGATTCGTAGTTAAGTATGTTAGCAACACATGTCGTTTCAATACAGCCACATTGTTGGGTTGTTTGTGAACACGCACTTTTTTCAAGTGCAAAATTTGTTTCATGAAATTTTATGAACATTCGTAAATTACAACATGTTCGTAAAATTACGACATATGTCGCTAACAAACTTAACTACGAATATGTCGTAAATTTACGAGATATTTTTTAACAGTGTACGGCGGCTTTCGTACACGGTGGGTAGGCCACCGGCTCATCGCTCTACCAAATCTTTGACAGTTTTGACAATTTTTCTTTTCTTGACAGCAGGAATCATCGCCGGCTATCCGCCAACCGCGAAATGACACAAGATAGTGGCCTGAAGATTTCCCTGCGATGATTTTTTCGATAGAGGAAGACTTGTGTAAACAACGCTAAACTGCCACTGAGCTCGGCAATGAGAGAGGGAGGAACAGAGGGAGAGAGGGAGTTGGAGAGAGAGAGAGAGAGAGAGAGAGAGAGAGAGAGAGAGAGAGAGAGAGACAGAGAGAGAGAGACAGACGAGTGATTCACTCCCCGCCGACACGCAGCCCCTGCTGAGCGGGCGCGCGTGGCAGCGGCGCCATGCAGAGAGAAACAACAAGAAACAGATTTATCGCAAAACGAGATACCTCTCTCCTACGCTTCACTTGCGGAAAGGGGGACCCACCTCATCCCTGCACTTTTAGCCTATCCGCCTCTTTATATATGTATATTCTACTAACACTCCTCACTTCTCTCTCTCTCTCTCTCTCTCTCTCTCTCTTTTCCCCTTCCCCTTGCAACCCCTCCTCTCCTGTCGAGATGAAGGCCTTCCATCACTGACTCTCTGTCCATCATTGTCGCATTACAAACAAACAAACCAACAAAAACAGTAAAGGTAGAGGGTAGGGAAAAAGAGGGAACGGTTTTGCATTTTGCACCTCAACCAGCCTAAACCAGCCCCCCTCCCCCTTCCCCCCCCCTTTTTTTCTTTCTCTCTTTTTACCAGTAGCACGGGAATTACAATAACTCTGGTCAGCCGTGGTGCAGGTGCGCCCTGGGGTCGGCCCACCCGGACATCTCGATCTGCCCCTGACTGGACTTAACCCTTGCATTTGTCAAACGTTTTGCTGGCCGGACGGACCGCTCCGGACGCGAGGCTATCGCGAGCTTTCTCTTTACATTTCTCTTTACCCGAAACGTTGCAATTTCGTCTTTCCCGGCGCTATATGGCTAACGGTTTTTTAGGCAACGGAATTGCCTTCTAAAATAGCTGAGAAACGTTGACGCCCCTTACGGGAGGAAAAAATCTGCCCGATCAGGGATTTTGATAATATTACCCATAGTAATAGTGTTTGGTTTTTAAATTCTTCGAAAGTTTTATTGAAATTTAAACTTCATATTTTCTGTAAATATGAATTAAAATTTCAGTTGCTAGGGTAATGCTCGACTTTTTTTAAAAAATTATTGAGAGAGTCCTTTCTTTTTTTAAAATTTTAATAATGTGTAATCCACTAATCGCGCGTGAGTTTTCGTGCTAGATGATGAGCTAAGTGCAGTTTCCCCAGCTTTCTCGGTAAAAGTGCCATGTTGGCCGGTAAAGCCCAGGGCTGGGCAGAGTAGACGGAGGGCGACCCGGCCTGGCGCGAGGCTAACGACGCACTGCTCGGCATTGTTTTCTTTCCCGGTTCTTGTACCCCCTGGCGACACGGCGGTGGACTCAGGAGATTATTAGCGTGTCGACCCGGGCTGCTTTCCCCTGCTGCCCTCCCTCTCCTACTCTCTCTCTCTCTCTCTCTCTCTCTCTCTCTCTCTGACCTAAACTTTTAATTACAATCCTCCTGCCAGCAGCGGTGGGCTCTGCTCTAGCGAGCGAACATGAGCGAGAGAGAGAGAGAGCGCGAGTGGGTGAGAGAAAGAAAGAGAGAGAGAGAGAGTTGCGGTGTTGGAGGGTCGTAGCGTGGACGAGGTGGAGAAGAGACAGAGGGGCGCGCATTGCGTGGCGCCGTATGCTACCCACAGGTACCGCTGTTTCGGCCCGCCCCGCCCCGCCCCGCCCCGCCCCGCCCCGCCCCGCCCCTGCTTACTCCGCTCACCCTGCAATAAAGCCCTGCTCCTCGAGGCCTTATTGCGTTCTGAAGATGAGCAGCACTCCTGCCTGCTGCTGCTTATTATTTCAATACGAGTTAAGCGGAACAAGGGGCTTAGTGTCATCGTAAACGTTTCTCATTCTGTTCGGTAACGGCGTGCAATTAATTGCCAGGTTTACGGCCGTCTCCTTTTTAGGGAGAAAAAAAAAACAAACAAACAAACATTACGTGTTGTTACGTAGGCCAGTGGGCCTACTCATCCGGGGAGGGGGGGGGGGAGTTCGAAAGATCATTAAACGCATTAATGAAAAATCGAGAACAACATGAACATGAAAGGATAAAAAAAATGGAAAAGCAAGAAATAGAGGAAAAAGATTAGGTAAATTACATCAAAAAGTGAGAAAAGTTTTCCTGGAATAATAATCAAAAAATCAAAATGAAATATTTTTTTAAAGAACCCTTTTTACACATTTTGTATGAGTGATCTCTCTCCCCCCCGCCCCCCCACCCCCTACTCACAAAAAAGTGACATTTGACGGTACAGTGGTAATAAAATTGTCTATCTTCGAAAAATGCGATAAGAATTCTTGAAAATCGGAACGTTCATAAATTTTCCCAGGGCGCGAAATTTCATCGCCACCAAGGCACCCCCGAGCTACAACGCGTGGTCGGGTGCGGCCACATGCCCCTCATCCCCTCCTCCATCCCCCCCTCCCGGCAGCGCCACTCGTCGATTATGTAAACTAGCAAAACTGTTTCACTTGGAGGAATTTTGTTTTGTTAAAGTTGAAGGGTGGGAAAATATTATAGGGGGCAACTTTTACAATCACTTGAGCGCACTCTCTGTTGCTGCGACCCCCGCCCGGCCCCGCCGCGCCGCGCCACCACCCACCCCCGGCGGGCCATGCCACGCCACGCCCCCGCGAGGTTACGTGTATATATAGGCGCGCCCAGCCCGCGCCCGCCCTGTCTTCAATTAAAAACAGCTAAAGCGTAAAGCTTATCGGCGCGCCTGATTGTAATGAAGAGCGGTGTAGTACAAAGTGGTTCTTAAATTTCAAATTTTTCTCACTCTCTCTTTTTATGTCTCCTTCTCTATTCCTATCTCCATCTTTCTCTCCCTCTGCTCCTGCTGCTTCCCCTTTCACCATCTGCGCTCGTCGAAAGAAGGCGGAAGAAAAAAAGAAATTCCCTGGGATAACGGCAAAAGTCTTTTCTCAATGACGTCCCTCCACGCCAAGCCCCGCCCCGCCCCGCCCCGCCCCTTTGGCACCTCACCTTGCGGCCCCGCGGTGCTCGCCTTTCTTAATTATTCTTATCGGAGCGCACCTGTCATGTGACTCGCAGCAGACACGGCTAGAACCAACAAAAGAGCCGCGACCGACAGGAAAAGAAAGAAAACAAAAACAAATGTCGTTTCATTTTTATCTTCACACGTTTTTACGTAAATCTCTATTTTGTTTTAATTACTCTGACGCGTCGTGATAGTGTATAGTAGTATTAATTATATTTATAAATAAATGTATGATATTTTTGTTTTAATTCCTACGACACTGGGCCTGTGTTGTGAGGGTTGCCATGACAACAAACTAACTGAGGTTGTTTCGTCAATGCTGCGCTGTGCTGCTGCTATCCCTGTTGTTGCCAGGCCTGTCTGAGCCCAGGCATTGGCCTTTCTCCCCACGACGCCGCTTCCCCGCCACGCCCCGCCACGCCCCGCCACGCCCTGAGGAGAAACTTGAACAAACTGTATATGCACCCTTGAATGGCATGGTGCCGTGCGGAGCACTTTTCATTAGACGAGTTTGTGCGAAGCGGCCCGCGCGCCGCCGGGTGCGGTGGCGGGGCGGGGCGGGGCGGGGCGGGGCGGGGCGGGGCGGGGCGGGGCGGGGCGGGGCGGGGCGGGGCGGGGCGGGACGGGGCAGGTTGCTCCGACTGCTCTCTTGCGTCCGAGCCACCACACCACCACCACGCCACCGGGGAGGGAAGGTTGGCAAGTACTGGCGGAACGGGTCAGGGGGGAGAGTTTGAGCAGAGGGGCCGGGCCGGGCCGGGCCGGGCCGGGGCGGAGGCCAGCGCTGGCACGGGGCTGTTGGCGAGAGCGGTCCATCTGCTAGAGAGGGAAAGAGAGAGAGAGAGAGAGAGAGAGAGAGAGGGAGAGGGAGAGAGAGAGAGAGAGAGAGAGAGAGAGAGAGAGAGAGAGAGAGGGAAAGAGAGAGAGAGAGAGAGAGAGAGAGAGAGAGAGAGAGAGAGAGAGAGAGAGAGAGAGAAAGTCAGAAAGAGAGAGTGAGAAAGGGTCCACCCCCGGTTGAGGGTGGATTGGTGCTCAGCTGTCGGTGGCGCGGCGACGAATATTTGCTGACGCCCCTGAGCCTGTGCCCTCGGGGGGGGGGGGCGGGGGGGGGCAGGCCCAAGCCTAAGGCAGCCGGGCGATGGCAAGGTGTGGCTGGCCTACCCTGTCAGCCTCCCGAGGGGGGCGGAGAAAAACGGGGGAAATTGTGAAAAATGACATACCACGTTCGTCTTTAAGAAGTCCACATTTTTTCTAAGTGCGGCTGAGAGATAAAGGATTTAAATCCTCACTCAAAAAGGGGTGAGGTTCCCCAATTCTCACTCAATAAGGGCGAGATTTTTAAGACTATTGCCCGAATCGAGCGAGGAAACCAAACCTATCGCTCTGAGAGAAAATTTACAATTCAGAGTCAAATTTCTAGCCCGAACTGCCAAACGTATTTCTTTATCACTCATCAAGAATGATGTTTGCTGATATGTCGTCGTACCTCAGTTTTTCTTTACATCGCTGCATTTCATTGATGTCCAATTGCGCGAGGATTCCAAAAGAGCCGTGCGCGCGCATCGTCCGATAATGCTACCGAAATGATTTAAATATAGGCATGATGTCGCTCCACCTTGCTTTGTCCTTCTGAAAAGCGAGAAAATTTCTTGCACAGATCACACGCTCTCCGAAGAGCGAGAAATTTGACTCCCCTCAGTTAACACGGGCGTTGGTGGCATCACCAAAAACTGCGAAAAGGTGATGCGCGAATCAACAAGGCGTTTGTGGGGTGGATGGGGGTGACGGGAAGGGATGGGATGGGGATCCGACGCGGCTGCGGGACGCCATATCCGGCTGTCCTCTGTCACCCCGGCGCGCCCGGTCACCCGCCCCCTGTCACCCGCTCGCCCATCCGCCCACGCCACTCTCGCGGCCAGGCGGGGACTTTCTCGGGGAGGCACTGCAATGTGTGCTCAGATCGTCAGGGTGGTGACACGAGTACGAGTAGTGTGTGTGTCATCCCGAGGGGAAAACAGCTCTAAAATTTTTGTGCACCTCGTCATATTTAGGAAAATTGAGTAAACCTAAGAAAAAATTGGGATGAATCACAAAAATTTAGAAAAATCACAAAATTTCGGAAAATTTCAGGAAAAATGGGCTAAAATGGATAAAATCAAGTGAAAATTCTCACAAATTCCACAATAATTCACAAAAACTCAAGAAAATAAAAATTCACGAGTTGTTTCCCCTTCGGTGATCCAGAGAGAGAGAGGGAGAGAGAGAGAGAGAGAGAGAGAGAGAGAGGAGAGAGAGAGAGAGAGGAGAGAGAGAGAGAGAGAGAGAGAGAGAGAGAGAGAGAGAGAGATCTGTGACCTGCCGCCTGATGGCTGAACGGGTCCGGCACAATTAGACGAGCTGCAAAGGAAAAACGCTTGCGAATGCAGGAGCAGCGGGAGAAAAGGTTTCGCTCTTCTTTTGGGGGTCCGGCTGAAGCGGTACGCCAACGCCGCCGGACTGCGTCTGCGGCTAACCTTTCACCGGGTTTTACCCCCCCCCTCTCTCTCTCTCTCCCTGTCTCTCTCGCTCGCTCTCCCATTTCCTCTCTCTGTCTCGCTTCCTCCTTCCATTATCGCGGAGAGGAGTGGGGCGTGGCGCGGCGGGTGTGGCTCGGCACCAAACTTTTGAGGGCGAGTGTTTACAGTCGGTCCTTATTGGTTGGGCGTTTCTTTCGTTCGTTCTTTTTCTTTTCCTTTTTTCCCCCTTCTCTTTCTCCTACTCTGCTGACGCCGCCCGTCTCGCGGGTCGTCCATTACCTATCGATGCGTCGGCATTTCCTTTCTTAAATATGTAGAATTGCAGGTTATGAATAATCTGCTGCTTGGTCTGCCCGCTCTGCAAACTCAAGTGTGAGACAGTATCACCACACTGCAGTACCACTGTGTCTCACACTTCCAAAAACGATTTTCTGTCGTTGAATCGCAATCACGTTTCGGAGAACAGCATCAGGTTTGGTTAAAAATCCCGGTTAAAGCGAGCTATACCATGTGATGGGGTTGGAAACAAGAATACATTAAATCATCGTAAATTAATGATTTGGAAAATTTATACATGGTCGTTGTTGTTTGCGATCAGAACCCCATCACATGGTAACTCGTTTTAACCGCTTTGTAAACGTAGGGGCCCGTGCGTTACTGTCAGGCACGGGGTAGCTGAGCGAAGTCGATTAATATTTTTAAAAAATTAAAAACACATTATTATGAGATCATGAAAATTCGCCGTCGTTGGTGACATTGTAGTGAATCAGATTGTTTCACTTAAATATTTTACGGCAGAGGAAGCGTGAGGCAGACCTGCCTACCGGGCTCTCGGGTGTGAGCTCGACGCGGTGCGCCTCTGGCCATGGATCGACATGTTGCCTATGTGTGAGTGAGAGCTGTGGCCGGCCGGCTCCTGCCCGAGAACCCGCTGTGCTGGGTCAGATGATCTATTGAAAAGTAAGGGCAAACAAGCCACCCTGCGAATAACTTCTCCGGTTTCTACACGGAAGTGCTCCCAGTTTAGCGCCTGGTAGGTAGGCAGCCTAGTCTGTTCAGCCGTCTTGCGGGACTGCCTAAGTCGAGATGAGGAACGGCACCGCGCCGGGCGCCTGAGCCCGCAAGCTGTCGTTCGGTATAGATGCTGACAATGTGAGGTGAGCCATGAGCTCATAGGCGAGCAGTGGTCAATGGCCAGCGGGCCACCTGTTCGTGCAGACTTTGTGTCCCGTCATATCCGTTCGGATTTTCCCTCTCCCTGTTTCTCCGATTGGGTCGTGAGGGCGCCGTGAGGACGAAAGTGAGCGACACACCTAGCAGAGCCTCGTCTAGGTCAAGCATCGGTCTGCCCACCAGCCACCTGCCTGGGCCGGTCCACTGTTAAAAATACCGTATCCATTTTTCGTTTGTCTACATTCCTCACCGTGTTTTGTATGTGTATTTTGTTTGTGTCACGGCGGTCCTGAGTTTGGTTGCAGCATGTTAGGGAATACCTACACCATCACCTCTTTATATCAAGTACTGTACTGTACAGCTGAAATTTTCAAATATAGATGCATGATGTCAGTGAATTTTCTTCTGATGATAATTAAGAGACATAACTATTCTTTTGGATTAAATTTAATTTTCATCTCTTAAGAGAAATTTAGCACAAGAAAAAAGACTGAATTTAAAATATGAATATAATAAGTTCTATGGTTTGCAGCACTCTAGTTTTAGAAAATTGTGAAGAGCTTGGCACACAGCCTCAATGCCAGCAGCACTTAAGTGAAGCAAATCACTGGAAATAGGAATAGGAATTAATACTTTATCATGAAAATTAGATTTTAATTTCATGAAATTCCATAAAACTAGACAGAACTTACGATTTAAACATTTCCAGCCGGATGTTTCCTTCACCATCCATAAAAATTGAAGTAACGTCAAAGAAGCTTGTTGATTCTAATGCTAAAATTAAAGGACTTTATTGTAATGCAGTACCCTCAAAATACAATTAAAAAAATATTTTAAAACTCACTTTGTGTAACCACACCCCTTATCATAGTGTTGTACGAGTGCAACACATCTTGATGCTTTTTTACGGAACTCTGTTGAGCAAGGCGATTTTTGGTATCTTTGTCAGAATTCAAACTGTCAAGTAGGTCTCTCTCTGAGCCTTAAATTAGGGTCAGAAAGCCTTCTATATGTTGTCACAAATATTAAGCAGTAATTACCATTGGTTGGAAGTTATTAACATACCTCACAGCTGCAAAAGTAAACAAAAAAGCAAAGAGTTAAATACACACTTGTTTACTGAAATGAATTCAAAATTATTGTACTTAATGCATACCCTCTCTAAAAAGTGATGGGTTCAATCGAGCCATTCTTGCACACTGTGGCTAGTCAGTGGCTGCACAAGATCAAACTATTCTTGAATGATGGGTGAAGTTAGCCAATATCGAGAAATTATTAAATATTGCTTCAAGCCAGGCCACCAAAACATTACAAACCTGATAAATAAAGAAAATATTATAACTATACCAATGTCAGTAAAGTCATAAAACATATTGATTGTTTTAAATAAGTGACATTACCATGAGAGAGAAATAAAGTCTGAAAGGAACTAATTGAAAACGAAACTATACACCATTAATTTCTTTGAACGCGTTGCTAACTATCTATGTCAATGTCTCATCTCATCCCTGCCTGATGGAGTGAAGACTAAATAATCCTTCGAGACAACAAACGACAACAACTGAAATCAATAAATATAAACAGTCTCTCATGGTGTGACACAAAGAGGGGTTTCGGAAACTAACCTGTGAGTAAACATTTACATTTCAAACGCACAAAGCACAATTGGCTTCCACTGACACTCCAGTCGGAAAATAATCTTGTCCAAGCACAGAGAATAGGGAAAACATCTGTTTCGGAGTGAAACACTTCTACATTCAGTGCTTTGTTTATGTAAGGTCCAGTGTCAATGTAATCATAACAGAAATAATCAGATATAACAACACACATAGTAAAATCCTGAAACAGAACAAAAAATACATTAAAATAGATCCTTCAATGGGTTGACCTTTTTTGGATTAATTACACCGAAGAACACACTCAAAGGTAGGATACATAACCTAATGTAGGTGTGAACTTGTTTTTGTAAGAAGCAATAACTTACCATGAATAGCGATGGATAGTTCTCTTCAGACGATTTCATAGACAAATAGTTAGATAAAAATTGACATTGTCCCAATGGTGTAATAACACACATTATCTCAATTTAGAAAAATATCTTTTAACTTTACGGTAACCGTCTATTTACTTGAAAGCAGACGTTGTTGTTGTTGACCTTGAGTAGGTTGTGGTGTTTGTGGTTGTGGATAGGAAAAGGAGGGGAGCCGGAAACGGAATAACGACGCCATAGAACTCGCACGAACATTTGAAATAAACGCATCGTAAACAGTGTCCGGAACCGAACTAGATTCGCATTATTTTTGTTAAGTAGAGGATTCAAATGAAATGAAGGTCGGTATAAGACGACAGAACACTCGCAAATACACGAATTTACACACACTCTCACACACAAAGCGAGAAAGGTAGCTGTCGGCATCGCCGGCACATGAGATACACATTAAATGCATCGACTAAATACAAGTTCCGTGTTTTATATGTCAAAATCATCGTAAGAGTACTCACTTTTCAATGGAGACGATCAAAGTTGAAACGAAAACACTTATCTCACTCAAATAACTCGTAATAGAAAGATATCACGTAACCACCGTCGTACCAAACCAAGATGGTGCCGACGGGGGCGAGCGCTTCCTGCAGCGGCCGCTAGGTGACGCTGGCGGACAATCACGTGACTCAGAGGGCCAATCACAGACCACGGTTCGTCTTGACGCAGTACCGCCCACCGCCGCGCCCACCACGGACGGCGCTGCAGTCGCTGTTGCCAACGTAACCGCAAACGTAGTTCTAATCAAACGAATCAATAATTCAAACTAAACAAATACTAAAAGTTTATGAGGCCAGATCTTCCCTCTGAATTATCGATTATCACGCTATGCCTCTTTTTGTCACCGGTGCAGTAGTTTCGTAGTAAATTGAGCACGTGACACACAGACTCACGACGGGGATACGCCCGACCCCCCTGGCCCGTGGTCAACTTGGTCTTCGCTTCGCTCAGCTGAAAAACAAGATCGTAGTACGGGGCCAACTACGGTGTCCCGTATCTTCGTTTTAGAAACTGACTACGGAGCGCAGAGTACGGCGCCACCGTACCTCATTTTCGGTGGGCAGAGGTCATTAGTACGGGTCTTCCGTAC